>ML805872.1:48525-86069 GCA_009831015.1 Picea engelmannii
GGGGGGGGGGTGTAGGGTCCATAAGAGATTCCACCTTCACGTGGTTGGCCCTGTTCAGTAGAGAATAATTTGTTGGAGCCGTTTAATCTTGGAGCAAGCCTCCCTCGATCCAATAGAGCAACAACAAAGCCAATGTTGACTTCGTTGCTGCTACTTCAAATCAAGGGAGGCAATTTTATCAAATATTAGATGCATGGACCCAATAAATTATTCTTGAAACCAAGAGGATATCATTCAGGTACATTCTGACACTCTCGTAAAACTTCATCTTAGAGTAAATAATACGCTACAAATATTACTTGTATTGATTTTTTAGAGATTTATGGAGGTTGAATGATTTTGGCAGGTACTTTAAGATCTTTCTTCATCAATTGAGGGAAGCTCAAGACTAACAAAGGGCCATACATATGAATATAAACACGCGGGGCTAACCATTCCAACTGTATTGTCAACCATTTCAATAGATCAGGTGTGATTTCTCATTTCAACATATAATTTTATATAGCCATCAATTCTAGTTATGTTTAATGTTTTATTAATTGTTATGTTTGATTGCTAAATTGAAAAATCACCATTTAGGTATGTATAATATTTTGATTATGTCCTCTAGATATTATGGATCTGTCAGCATAGGTATATGTTTAACCAATGCATAAATCTAACATGAATGTATGGATAAATTCTAACATGAATGTATGGCTCTGAACATGCTGCCAAAAATGGTAGTTTCTTTCTGGTGACAAGATATTTGGAGGAATGGTAGTTTATTTCTATTTATATTGTTTCTATGTGATCTTTTTTCTAACAAGAAACACAAAACTGTAAAGGTAATAAATAAGCTCATTAAGAGATAAGGGATAAGTGGTGGATAAAAAAGACCTAGTAGTGCAGGTCACCATTACATGAGGGGCTGGTCACTAGGAAAATAACTCCCCAAAACTACCTCCGTGTGCACATGTGCAATGTTAAAGTATATTGAAGATTAGTTACATGTATAAGTTCCCCAAAAATTATGTTATAATGATCATCATTATGATACTAGTTACAATATTACATCAATCCACTAGACAACATTAAAATACATTCTAACATATCCCTCATCTAGAAATGAAAAACCCAATGCATGCATCGATATGGATCTTTAAGTTTTGAAGATAGCCATATGAATGATTCTTTGAAGATAGACATATGAATGGATATTTAAGTTTTTCAGATTTATGATTTGGTACAACAAAATTTAGGAAAATTGTTAAGTTCATGAGATGTGACATGAACATGTGTAAAGAGATTGAAATTGATTGTTATTGATTGCAATCAATAACAATCAATTTCAATGTCATGCCACTTGTTTATCTCCATCCTATTGTTGATTTCTATATAATCCTCTCATTTATTCATATGATTACCCACATTTTATATAACTTAATTACAATTCAACAATTCAACCCCAAAGAACTTAGCTCAGAGAACCTGTTAGCACTCTGTAATTTGCGCCTAAGGCTACGGAGGCAATCACAAAGGTAACCTCGAACCACTTCGAGTCTTGGATCTAGCCCTCCAAGACTCACAGAGGGATCTCTCTTTTAGATTTAACTTGGTTTGTAAGGGATGGATGTTAGGCTAGCTATAAAAGTATAGGGTTTTGATTTTTAAATGGTTAGTTTGGGACAACAAGGAGGGCCATTGGGAAAATGGGGTCTGTGCTTAAAAAAATGATTCACATCTCAGATCTGGACAAGACTTTTACAAAGGGAAAGGTAGCAGAAACATTGGATCGATTTAAGTTTTGATGGCGTCGGTTTGAGGAAGAAATAGGGGACGTAAAATCCAGGCACAGGAGCAACTAAGAATTCCTGAACTAATCTTTAGTAGAAAACATAAATATCATCAAAAGCTCAGAGGCAGAGTATCTGTTGATAAATTATGCTTCTATTACTTTCCTTCTGATAATAAGAACTGAAAACAAATTGTAAAGAGGACAGGAAAATACATTTACAGAGAAAAACACCACCATCATTTCCACACAGGAATCCTGTGAACAGCATGCTCATTTCTGAATTGATCATCTAAAAATTACTAAGAAGAAAAAGGTTCTCTGGTCGTACATAACCCACAGTCCAGCAATGAAACTCATAGGTCAAACAACCTCACATAGGTCGACCCTCTCCTATTCTGCCCAGTCGAACCCTCTGTTAGTATTTTACATCTCTATAAATAATAAAAAATCCCCCCAGCCTTGCAAAGATTCGGGCTTTAACTTCTGCTTTCTAAAAATAGAACAACAGTTACAATAACTGACACCTGTAGCAGATGGTCTCCCATAACAAACAAGACAACAAATTAAATGGAAACTAAATTTGATATTTGCTGTTTGACATCTGGAACATGTTGGAGGTTTGTTAAGTTTTTGCTTCTTGCTGTCATGAATTCGTTTCCAACTGAGAGAAATCGTGTTTAACCTCTATTCTGGAATAAAGAAATCTCTGCCACCTCCCTGTAACTGTTTCCTCAACGCTGGGTCCTTTCACCACTTGTCATTCATGAAATAAAATTGTCACTTGTGCTCTAACGCTACCTCAAAAATGACGATGTAGCTGCCACGGGTTCCCTATTTGCCACTAACCTCAGCATCATCACCCGAATGGTGGTTTCCATTCTGTAGGTCCAAAAGGAACTCCTTTGCAGTTGTCTTTGCATTTTCGTTTCTCCTTTGTATGACAGCTTCTAGGTGTGACAGGTCGTATTTATCCTTCAGCCAATCCTCATCTTTGTGAGCTTCAAAAATGCATGCTTCTGCGTGTTCATATACTCTGTTCTATATTCCTGGTATCTGCGCTCTGTTTCAGTTGGTGAGAATGCTAACCTAACAAACCTATAGCTGTAGATCAAGCCTGGAGTAGTATTGGGCTAATCCAGGAACTTAGTATGTTACTTAGTGCCAATTGTATTTCTCCTGAACCATGCTCACAGCTGATTAGACTTGCTAATAGTGAGAAAAATCGATACAAACAATTACCAAATGCAACATCCTTCCATCCACTAACAACATGCAAAGTTGACACAACTAAAGGAGCTGCAGGATTCTATGTCAATTTCTTTAGCAAGAATAGGTTTTCCATGTGTTACACTCTGTAACAGCTTAAGATATGACTGATAACTGATAGGAATCATTCTCCGGATGATGTAAAGGAGGATCTGTCATCCGCATCATCTAAAACACTTCCTGAAGCTTCAAACGCAGAGCATAGTCACTGTCCACTTCATGTGCATGGACAACTATAGGATAGAGACTGTTCCATTGGCTAATACTCCAGGTTTAGACTTATTAGGATCTTCTTCTTCAACGTCTAATGGCTCACTCTCAACCAGACTATAAGCAATCTAGGCATAATCTGGCACCATTTATGCAGCTGCTATTTTCAAGTATAACAACACCTGTTGCCATTTATCATCTGAGAAAAGACTATCAACATTGTTCATTAAACGAACAAAAGCAGATACACCAATTCCAGCCAAACTTTGAACCCGCTTCTTTATAAAATTTATTAGGATATCCAACACTTTCCCAAGTAAATGGTTTACTGAATCATAGAACTTGACAAAAAGGTCAACAAGTAGTTGTAGTGCCAGTGTACATGTTTCAGAAATCCAAGCGTATTCCTCAAGACCATTATATTTATTTTCTGAGCCATTCACATGTACCCTGCTTTCTGCAGGGTTAGGATCAGGTCGAACAAAGTCAAATATTGGAAAAAGTACCCACTCAAACACTCTTTCCCACAAAGCAGATGAAAATAAGTGCCCATGGTGTCGCAGTGTGTCAAAAATCATTTGCAATGCACTTTTCCTAACATCAGGCCCAATATCAAAAGAAAACTTAGAAAATCCTGCTAATAAAGGAAACCAAAGTACAATTGACCATGTTCATCAGTAAACTTTGGACTGTCTAGCCCAACAGTAAATGAAGTAGCAGGCTTCCCAACTTTTTCCTTATCTTTGTTTTTTGAAGAAGAAATAAGGGCCCCCTCAACAAGTTTTAGAGCACAAAAACGAAGAAATGCAATTGCCACTGACTTTTGTGAAATAGATGATGTATTTACTTGAGGAGGCAAAGTATCCCATTTAGTAAATCCATTTACTCTGGCTCCTGAAGCTGACACCTGAATTGTGTCAGGGGCAGAAAAACCAATGCGTGCATTTGTTCCATTTGAGTTGCGTTTCATCAAGGAATATGATACTGCACTAAGCGATTATCCTTGAGACAATTGTTAGCTCTTGAAGGCTAGTTGAAAAGCTCTTCTGCCTAGGCAAACTCTTCCCTCCATATGATTCTTCTCCGTTGATTCTGTCATATGTTTAAACGACACCTTCAACATTCCCATTTATCTCTGTCACCGGTGGCGCTGCCAAATTAGGGTTCATAAGCCCACCTAGTACACGCAGTCGCCTTCTATGCACGCATGTCTCTCTGTGTTGGACACCTTGACTTTGGTTCAACATCTGGCGTAGTGTTTAGAAGCTGCGCTTTATATTTTTGGTTTCCTGTGGGCAATATCCCACATTCGAGTGGTGAAATGAACTTTGGGCATTTATAAGAGCCAACAGTTATGAAGTCTTTCGATGAGGTGAGCCCGAGGCTTGGGCATTGGACTTTGGTGTTGTTGCTGGCTTCTGTGTTGGTTGTTGGTGTATGAAATGTTATCCTCGGTGTTGAGTATTAGGAGGGTTGGCCCTAGGTCAATATAATTTTTTGATAAAAATAATGTCAAATTTTTGCATAAAATTTTGCTAAAAGGCAAAGGCTGAGGGGCCAAATTTTTGCCACATTCACCAAAAAATAGCTAATAAACCCAACTTTGACAAATAAACCCAACCTTACATTTGACCCACAAGAGTAAAATTTTTTCCATTTCAAACCAATCCACCATTTTTTGCTAAAAAATGCACTGGAACGTGCTTTGAAGCTCGTGCACAAGCACTCATCTTATGCTTGGTCAGTGTCGGGCGCTTTCCATCGCCTTCGCCATGCGTCATGAGCGAACACATATGCCTGAAAAAGATAAATATTATTTAGAACATTGATCCCCTATTATATAGGGTTCTAACAGAACCATTTAACTCCACAAACTCACTTCTGGATATAGTGCACCACCGGAGGATCCATGAAGGGGGTCGATCTTGAAGATACAATGATAATTGTAGCCAACCCATAGGTAATGAAAATATTTGCAAAAGCATGTTGGTTTTCATTTTTCGAGAGGTTACAAGGCTAATACCTAGGAATTGGATTGGAATTTTCTAGAACCTTCAATAGTAGGAGGGCATTAGTGCAACAACTTACCCTAATTGTAATTGAAGAGTTCATCAGTTGATCCATAGGGATCCCCTTGCAAGGTGGAATGTGGTTAAATAATTTGAAGCTACCACTAGATAGTTACCCTCAGTTTCTAACAAATCCCTCTTCTATGCCCGACATACGAAAATGAATTCAAAGGGACTTCTTGATTTCACCTTGGAAAGAGGTAGATTTGATCATCCAAAATTTCATAACTTGTGAGGGGAGGTAAAACATGGTGCTTCATTACTTTTTCAAACTCATGATGCACCTCAAGAATGAATAAATATTAAACATGACATTCTTTTGGTAGTGTCATGATTGAGGAAAACAAAGGTAGAGGATAAGTGAGCATTGTAATGTGAATTCACCTACACGAAAACTGAAACAATTAATTGCCAAATCCTAAAAACCAGAGCATGAAATGAATTCTATTTCAACAATTGAGATAGATTTAGAATAAGAAAAACATGGGTTGAAGACAATTTACATAGAAAAAGAAAACACATGGACACAAACTTCAACACAAAATCCCTATAAAAACTTGTTGCAATCTGTATTAAGCTTATGCAAAATCCGCTACAATGGCTTCCAAAGCTTCAAAACAATACTACCCCCCCCTTTGGATTACATTGAGTATACAAATGGATGAATCAATCATATCCTACTTCCAAGGTATACAAATAGATGCAAAAATTAGATCCTACCTCCAAGGGTCGCACTACTCCCAAAATGCAACAAAACCCTCGCTTTTTCACAAATTTAATAATTGTTGGTTATTCCTAGATTTACCATCCTAGTGAAGTGTTGGAATTCTTAGTGAAATCAAAATTGTCTAGGAATAAAACCCAACTCAATCTTTGTGGTTAGTGATATGTCTACATGTGCAAATTTATTGACTCTAGAACAAGGTAAGAAAACCCATGGCTAGGAAATAAGAATTTATTGACTTGGTGAGGTTCCTCGACTCATCATTGACATGATTCATGCTAAGAACCAAATGTAAGATTTAACACCATAATCAAAACTCTTTCCACTATATCTGATTTAAATTAATATTGATGGAATCTTACATCCGTGGTTATGCTATAAAATTTGTATTTGGATATGGAATTTTGCTTTGGAACAAGGTAAGATATGCATAGCAATACCATTGCCAATACCATTTGACAATGATATGCATACCAATACCATTTACAATACCATACCATGCCATACAAATAACATTTTCAATACCAATACCAGTACCATACCATTGCATACCAATATCAATACCATTTCATACCACAATGGTATGCATTGGAAATAATATGCATACCAATACCATACCAATACCAATACCAATACAATACCATACCATACCAATACCATAGCCAAAAATGCTCAACAGAGTGTTCTCGAAAATCAACCTCATCTTCATAAATTACACTATTCCTCATTGACCAAAACCCTAGTTTCGAAGATACTCCAACAAATGGTTTTCCGGTCAACAGAATGATAGCATAGAGGCCCCACTAGCTGAAAACAGGTGCTCTTAATCCAATACAATTGATGGTTCATGCATCTGAGTCCCAGTTTGAGTTTTATCGCGAGTTGCAACTCGCCTCCACAAGCCATTTAAGGACATGTGGTCAATTTGGTCCATGGGCATAATATCCAAACCGAGTAGCATAATAGGCTTACACAATCTCCCACAAGTCTGTTTGGCTAAGGTCCACACGACTACACTAGCCAAAAATACCTGACACATTGTTCTTGAAAATTGACCTCCCCTTTAGAAATTGCACTATGCCTCATTAACCAAAACCCTAGTGTTGGAGATACTCCAACTAATGGTTTTTTGGTCGACAAAATCATAGCATAGGAGACCCAATAGCTGAAACTCGATGCTCTGCATACAATGAAACTAAGGGTACATGCATCCAAGTCCCCATTTGAGTTTTATTGATAGTTACAACTTGCCTCCTCAAGCCATTCAAGGACATGTAGCCAATTTTGTTCGGGGGCATAAAATCCAAACCGAGCAGCATAATGGAGTTTCTTAAGCTCCCACAAGTCTGTTTGGCCAAGGCCCATGCAACTACACTAGCCAAAAAAACACGATCAAATGTTCTTGAAAATCAACCTCATCTTTAGAAATTACACTATGCCTCATTGACCGAAACCCTAGTTCCAAAGATACTCCAACAAATGTTTTTTTGGTAGAGAGATTGATAGCGTAGGGGCCCCACTAGCTGAAAATCAGTGCTCTTAATCCAATGCAACTAATGGTTCATGCATTTGAGTCATGGTTTGAGTTTTATCGCGAGTTGCAACTCGCCTCCACAAGCCATATAGGGACATGTGGTCAATTTGGTCCATGGGCATAAAATCCAAATTGAGTAGCATAACGGACTTACGTAATCTCCCACAAGTATGTTTGGCTAAGGTCCACATGAATACACTAGCCAAAAATACCTAACACATTGTTCTTGAAAATTGACCTCCTCTTTAGAAATTGCACTATGCCTCATTAACCAAAACCCTAGTGTTGGATATACTCCAAAAAATGTTTTTCTGGTTGACAAAATGATAGCTTAGGAGCCCCAATAGCTGAAAATCGATGCTCCACATCCAATGCAACTGAGGGTTCGTGTATCCAAGTCCTAGTTTGAGTTTTATCGATAGTTTCAACTCACCTCCTCAAGCCATTCAAGGACATGTGGCCAATTGTGTTCGGGGGCATACAATCCAAACCGAAGATCATAATGGAGTTTTGCAGGCTCCCGCAAGTCTATTTGGCCAAGTCACATGCGAATACACTAGCCAAAAATGCCCGGAAGAGTATTCTTGAAAATCGACCTCATCTTCAGAAATTGCACTATGCCTCATTGACCAAAACCCTAGTTACAAATATAATCCAACAAATGGTTTTCCGGTCAACAAAATAATAGCATAGGGGCCCCACTAGCTAGAAAACAATGCTCTTAATCCAATGCAACTGATGGTTCATGCATCAGAGTCTTGGTTTGAGTTTTATTGTGGGTTGTGTTAGCAAGATTACTTGTCTCCAGCATTGGGATATCCAGGTCTGCAGGTTGCACGAGGAGCGCCCAAGTGCAATGCATAGAAGAAGTCCTTTTCTGACTTAAAATCAAGTGAGCAGGCAAAATTATAGTGGCAACGGTCCGGATCCATCCATTTGAGTAGATCAACGGTTGACGGGAAATCACAGATAGAGAAGTCACGCCAAGGTTAGCGCAATGGATAGCGCCCATATTGTGTGCAGGGAAAGATAGTAGTCGTCCATCCAAAGGACGCATGGCGTAAGATCTACTCGTGTCTGCTTTTTGGCAGTCGCAAGTTCAAAGGGCGAGGGTTCTATGTCATTCTGCATTTTGAAACCCTGAAATCTGAAGTGTCGATAGCGCCTAAAGTTGGGCCCACATTATTGAGGGGCAGTCTCAGCCATCCATCTAAAATGAACACCTGGCGCATGATTAGGCTCCCCGCATTTTCGCCCATCACAATTTTGAAGTGCAAGAAGCAACTCCCTCATGTCCCCGATGCGCGAAGCAACGAGAGCGTCCAGGACTTGGGGCCCACAACATCATTGGGTGAGTTGAGAGCCGTCAGATCTAGGGGGACGTGCATTACCAACTCAAGCCATCTTAGCATTTCTCTCATCGCGATTTCAAGGGACAGGGATCAGCCCCTTCCTATTCACGAATGCCGAAATCTCCTTTGAGAGTAAGCACAGAGTCACAACCCGTGGTCACCTAGGAAGTAAAAGAGTTGTGCAAAGGGAGCCAAAGGCATCGGGTCTAGTCACCGAAAGGTTCATCGCATTCTCTGGGTGCCATTTGATCCTACCTCAAGCCTGTTTTCGTTTGAAGTAAATGAAGGTAAGAAAGGGTGGTTGAAACCTCCCTTCATGCATTAAGTGCAAGGTGTGGAAAGCTTGGTTAGTGGTCTGCTCGAGAGGGTCCTATGTACCCATCTTTAAAAAGAAGCCATGCTGAGTTCTCGACTAGCCAGAGGAGGTCTACACACGCTAGCTTGACACTTAATGGATCAGCTACTCTCCTTACAAAAGCTATGCACAGTTAAGGTGGCGTCTGACAGGGATTATCTATCCGAATTCGGTTGAAAGGACACCAAGCCTTGGATGACTGAGCACGCCGCTGTTAGGAAAATTTTCTAAGTATATAGACTCAGTCTTTATATTTTGTAATGGATCGATGGTTGAGAAAAGCTCCCGATTGTAAAGTTTTAGCACAGACTCTAGTCCTCTGGTTGTGTATTGGTATGTAAGATTTCTTGTTTAATGACAGAAAGTCTTCTCACTCCATCTAATTTTCATCTCATACTGAGAGAGTTTGTGATCGACTGATTTGTGCGAATAATTGCAATTGTGTTATGATAGAGGATTTATCATGGCATTGTTGTATTCTCCAGTTTTCTAGAGCTGAATGTAAGAAGATCTTGCGTTTAGATGTTTTCCTCTACAGTCTGTTAGGAACCTGATGTTAACAGCAGACCTATGCTTTTCTCTTAGACAAGTCTTCCCCCTACTCACCCTTACTACAACTTACCGTCTGAAGTTATCTAAGACCTCACTTGCCCATGCACGCCTGGCCTAGTTTCGGAGTTAGAACCACATTGTTTGAGTTAACCTCCATTTGATCACCCCATTAAACAAATCGTGACATAACCTGATGGGCATCGGGATTTGCTTCTGCTGCAATCCAGGGGTGACTCCGACACTAACATTTCTGGCATCGTTGCCGAGGACGAAGTTGAAAATTTTCCTCGGGATTGAACGACATTGAGCCTCTGATTCTGAAGGTGCATCGAGTATCAGAGCCTTTGAAGATTGCTACTGTGCACCTGGAGACTCCATTGTGACGGCTCCACTGGGGTGAACCTGCTCTATTAATTGTGGCTTTCAGAGGTAGACACATGCGGTCTCATCCAAAACTGCCTCTAGCTACACCTGAAACCGATCCAAAGGTGGTTCTCAGAAAAGGAAAGAACTCTGAAGAAGAAGCTTCCATCACCGAACCAGGTAATCCGCCATCTCCTCCTGAAGGAACTCCATTTTCTCCTCCTCAGTTTCTTAATAGGCCTCCTTCAGAGGTTTCTCGTTTCCTGAATTTTGGGAGTGTTCCTACTGAGTTTTCCCCTCCTGGTCTGGGATTGGAGGGAGAAATCCTTGACACTCCCCTCTCCTTTGACGATGTACCTTGGCGTAGACCCAGGACTATAGAATATTTCCCCACTCCTATCTTTACTACTCCTCTTGTTACTGTTACTAATCCTGTGCAAAGAGGAGCACCTGCTGACTTGAGCTCGTTAGCCTTCTCCTTAAATCCCCTCTTGTTTCCCACTCCACTTCGAGACTCATTCCTAGTATGGCATTCACGAACTCCTTCTCCTCCAAGCTCTCCTCCACCTAATATTCCTATGGCTGGTGCTAATCCCCCTCTGAATAGAATGGACACCATAGTCACTGCTAGATATGCTCCCTTAATCCTACCCCATCCTATGAATCCTCTCCCTGCTGGAGACTACTTGAAGTACATGCCCAAGTTCACTGGGGAAGGGGACATAACCACAGGAGAGCATCTGGCTGCTTTCTACAGTTATGCAGACAACCTCAACATTGAAAATGAAGACGTCTGGATGAGAGTCTTTGTCCAGAGCCTGGATGGTGAGGTGAGTAAATGGTTTAGAGGATTGGCCCTCGGATCTATTGTTGGGATCGAAGCCCTGGATAGTGCTTTCCTGAGACAGTGGGGTGATAGGAAGGATTTCATGTATTACATGACAGAGTTCGGATCTTTGAAGAAGATGGAAGAAGAGTCTGTCTCAGACTTCTCCAAAAGATTCAATAAGATGTATAATAAAATCCCTACCGAAATAAAGCCTTCAGAAGCCTCGGCCAAGATCTCTTATGCTAGTGCGTTTGGCCCCGATTTCTGTCTTTTATTGAGAGAAAGAAGAGCCACCTCCTTATCTCAAATGAAAGATGCGGCCATAGAAGTGGAATCTAATGTATTAGAAACTGATAGATTGAGAAACAAGGCCGACGCAGACATAAGAAAGGGAAGGTTGGAAGCCTCAACTTCTAGTCCATCAGTGCCCCACCCTCAAGTGGATGAACTGACCAAGATGGTGAAGTCTCTGTCTACAAAAATGGAGAGGATGAAGGTGGAAGGGAGGCAATCATACAAGGGCCCTCAGAACGCCAAAAACAAAGGAGGTTTCAGGAGGCCAAACAATATTACTTCCCCAACTGTGCAAAGGGAGAGGGGAAGAGACAGAGAAGACCAGAAGATTCAGGCCCCTTTCCAAAACAATTTTATGGCCGAGGAAGAAGAAGGGAGAACAGGAGAACTTGATCCTGAAATCCATTGCCTCGGAGACACTCCTCCTTTTCCTCATCTCACTCAATCAACATACGAGGAGTCTCTCATGAACAGTCAGCTAAATGAACTGAGCAAAGAAGGCAAGGCTAGTGGCGGCCAAGGCAGGTATGATCTATGTTCCAAGAGGAAGACAGTGGCACCTGATGTCCTTGAGTAGCCTACTAGAATAGAGAATCCTGCTAATGAAGTGGCAGATAGTCACAAAGGTAAGAAGCCCCGACCCGTCTCTCCCATAGTCCAGGGTCATGTTCCCGAAATAAGAGAAATTTTGAAGCTTACATCTTCTTTTAATTTCGAGCATGAAATCCAAAAGATGAGGATCCCTATGCCCCTAACTGGGTTGATTAAACATGAAGGGTTCAAGAAATGCTTCTCTGAGATTCTACAGTCTGAGGCCTCATGCCTTCCCATAGACTCCATCAATTTGCAAGATGAAAAGCATGTAGTTATTCTAGGTCCTATGGTAGAAGACATGAATGACTCATCCTCTCCCTTCTACACTTCCTTGAACATGCATGACAAGGTACTGCACAATTTCTTGATGGATTCAGGGGCTTCTCACAACCTCATGCCCAAAACTGTCATGGAAGAGTTAGGGCTAGAAGTCACCTGATCCTATCATGACCTCTATTCCTTTGACTCCAGAAAAGTTCAATTCCTAGGAGTCATCAAAGACCTGGTCGTGACCTTGTTTCAGTTGCCCATGAAAAGTGTGGTCATGGATATTGTAGTGGATGATGTCCCCCCCAAGTTCAGTATGTTATTATCAAGATCTTGGATAAAAATATTGGGGGGAAATTTGCAGATGGACCTCACATATGCTACTATCCCAGTATTTGGAGGAGAACATAGGAGGCTATACAGAGAATCCCAATTGGCCTATATAATCAGTGATGAAGCCAATCCTACCAACCATCCCATTTTTTTCTTGGACACTGATTTAGGATCCAGTTTACTGCAACTCACTCATGCTCTCGAGCCTCCTCTTGAACTCAGAAAGCAGGCCACCACTCCTCATGAGTTTCCTCCCTCCATCACCCCCATCTGGAAAATGTTTTTTGATGGATCCTGTTCCAGGGAAGGCACTGGTGCTGGGGTGTTTCTTGTGTCCCCTTCTCAGGAAACCATGTCCCTATCATATAAGCTAGAATTCGAAACCACCAACAATGTGGCAGAGTATGAAGCCCCTTTTCTAGGATTAAGAGCTACGAAGGAAATGGGAATTAAAGAGATAACAGTGTTCGGAGATGCAGAGTTGGTGGTCCAACAGATCAGAAACGCTTATCAGGCTAAGCACCCTCGACTCAAAAATTACAGAAATGAAGTATGGGACCTAATTGACAATTTCTTCTCAGCCTTCAACATCTCTTTTATTCCAAGGGAGGGTAATGTTGTGGCTGATTCTTTAGTTGTTTCAGCTAGCCAGTTCAAGGTCCCTCAACCGTCTATGGCCAAATATAATGTTGAAATAAAATATAGGCCCTCTGTACCAGACAACGTCAAGCATTGGAAGGTATTCGAAGATGATATGGAAATTGAAAAATTTCTCCAATATATTGATGAATTTTATACGTTACACATTGATCAGGATCCTGGTACGAGAGATGAACCTCACCCTGAGGTGTTTTTAAATAAAATTGCTAACCACCAGATTATCCAGCTACCTAGCAATCACATTCCGAGGGGACTAATTCCTTTAGAAATATTGTTCGATGGGAATGATGTGGCAGTAAAGGGTAGGGTTTCAGGTGAAGATGCTGACATAGTCGAGTGCAACATTGGCACACCGGAGGAGCCTAAGTTTGTCAAGCTGTCAAGGAGTTTGACCACAGAATAGAGGGCCGGATATACTGAATTGCTGAGTGAGTTTGCTGATGTGTTTGCATGGACCTACGAAGACCTCAAGACGTATGATACATCCGTCCTTGAGCATAAGATCCCACTGAAGGAAGAGGCTAAGCCATTCAGGTAAAAGCTAAGACAGATAAATCCCATGTTGTTGCCTGTCATGGAGAAATAAGTGAAGAAGTTGTTAGAGGCCTAGATCATCGTCCCCTTGAGATATTTCGAATGGGTGGCCAATTTGGTTCTGGTTAGGAAGAAAAGTGGAGAAATAAGGCTTTTTGTCGACTTTAGGAACCTGAAAAGGAGCTCAAAGAAAGACAATTATCCCCTGCCCAACATGGAACACATATTGCAGAAGGTAACCGGTGCATCTAGGATTTCCATGATCGACGGTTTTTTTGGCTATAATCAGATATCGGTCATGCCTGAAGACAGAGAAAAGACAGCCTTCACCACCCCTTGGGGCACATTCATGTATGCCAAAATGCCATTTGGACTGATGAATGCAGGAGCGATATTTCAGCAAGCCATGGACATAGACTTCATCGGGGAGAAAGACAGGTTCATGGTGATCTATCTGGATGACATAACAGTCTTCTCCAGGTCTGACAAAGAGCACCGCTATCACCTGAGGAAAGTCTTTTCAAAGTGTCGAAGATTCGGCCTTTCCCTGAACCCCAAGAAATATTTGTTTGTTATGGAGGAGGGGAAGTTATTAGGCCATATAGTATCATCAGAAGGAGTGAGGATTGATCCTAGCAGAGTGAAGGCAATTCGGACCCTGTCGCTTCCCAGGTCAAAGAAGGAAGTTCAAGCCTTTTTGGGGAAGATTAATTTTTTGAGGAGATTCGTCTCGAATTTTTCTGAGCTGGTGAAACACATAACAACCATGATCAAGAAGGGAAATGAAGTGAAATGAGCCACTAAACCCAAGGAATATTTTTTCCATGACTGAGGCACCTTTGTTGATCAGTCCCGACTATTACAAAGATTTCCTAATCTTCTCTTTCGCTTCTTTTGATACAGTAGCAACGATCTTGCTGCAGAAAAATGAGGAAGGGAGAGAGCAACCTATCGCCTTCTTCAACAAGGCATTAAGAGATGCAGAGGTTAGATATGAAATCATGGAGAAGCAGGCCTATGCCTTAGTGAAAGCTCTCAAAGCTTTCAGAGTCTATGTCTTTCACTCAAAAGTGACCGCATACGTTCCTTCAACCTCTGTGAAGGACATCCTCGTACAACCTGACATTGATGGGAAGAGGAGTAAATGGATAGCCAAGATCCTAGAATTTGACTTGGAAATAAGGCCTACTATATTGATCAAGGGTAACCAAGCTGTTGGCTGAAGCTAATCACAAATCTTTGGGGGTGGATTTCATCAATGCACGATCAGAAAATCAGCAGAATCAGTTGTCCGACGTAGGCCCTCAAAAAAAACCCTTGTTGGATCGATGTACTTGTTATAAGGATGTCATATATTTTCTACAGGAATTGAGGCCCCCAGATGGCCTGCAAAGAAACAAAGCAAGAGCTATGAAGCTTAAGGAATTCAGGTATTGCATTATCGATCAAATTTTATACTGGAAAGACCCCCTGGGAGTGCTTTTAAAATGCATGGATCCACAAGAGGTCGACGGGATCATGGCCGAATTTCACAGCGGCCTATGTGGAGGGCACCATTCCTGGAAGACCACAGCCCACAAAATTCTCAGAGCTGGGTACTACTGGCCCACCTTGTTCGCTGATGTTCATAGAGGAGTTAGAGCCTGTATCCCATGCCAAAGATTTTCAGGAAAGCAATAGCTCAAGTCCTTGCCTTTAAAGCCTGTAGTTGTTTCGGGACCTTTCCAGTAATGGGGCCTAGATTTTATTAGAGAAATCCACCCTGATTCTAGTGAGCAACATAGGTGGATCCTGACTGCCACAGATTTCTTTACTAAGTGGATTGAAGCTATCCCCACCAGGAGTGCTTCCCACAAGGTAATCATCGGGTTCCTGGAAGACCTCATCGCAAGATTCGACTGCCTAAGGAGGATTGTCACTGATAACACAACCTCTTTCAAGGTTGAACCGTTAGCTAAGTTCTGTGAACAATTTGGGATCAAACTGATTCACTCCACCCCATACTATCCTCAAGGCAATGGTTTAGCAGATTCTTCCAACAAAAGCCTAATAAGGATCATCAAAAGATTACTGGAGGACAACTGAAGGGCTTGGAACTTGAAGATAAAATTCCCCCTATGGGATGATCGGGTGACCGCAAAGAGATCTATAGGCATCTCCTCTTTCCAGTTAGTTTACGGAGCAGAAGCGGTCCTCCCTTCTCAGGTGGCTATTCCCGTGGCGAAGTTCTTCCAGGATTATCAAGAAGAGCCCAATGACATGATCAGAAGGATTCATCAACTGGTAGAAGTCTAGTAGGCGAGAGAGCAGGTAATGATCAGAATTCGGGACCATCAGCAGAGGATCAAGTAGGTTTTCGATAAGAAATCCAACAAGAAGGAGTTCCAAATAGGATACCTGGTGCTAAAATGGGATGCTCCTAAGCAAGATAAGGGTAAACACGACAAATTTGAAGCCCTGTGGATCGGGACTTTCAGAATCTCTGAGGTTTTCTCAAATAACACATACAGGTTGCAAGATTTGGAAGGCGAAGAAGTTTTCAGTAGCCCAGTAAATGGGCATTTTCTTAAAAAATGTTTTGTCCGAGCCTTCGGTGGCTCCTATGTTTTGTAAATATTGTCCTTTCTGTTCTTCATTTTTTACTTTATTTGTTTTGGCTTATTAAATGACCCCATATCCCAACAACAAGGCACTGGAACTGCAAAATGAGTCCTTAGAGCATCACATGGATGACTCTATCCCCCATGGAGCCTAATGTTAGCAACATTACTTGTCTTCGGCATCGGGATATCCAGGTCTACAGGTTGCACGAGGAGTGACCAAGAACAACGCATAGAATAAGTCCTTTTCAGACTTAAAATCAAGCAAGTGGGAAAAATTACAGTGGCAACAGTCCAGATCCATCCATATGAGCAGATCAACGGTTGACGGGAAATCGCATATAGAGAAGTCGTGCCGAGGTTAGCACAATGAATAGAACCCATATTGTGTGCAGGGAAAGATAGAAACCATCCATCCAGAGGATGTGTGGCGTAAGATCTAGTCGCGTCTGCTTTTTGGCAGTTGCAAGTTCAAAGGGCGGGGGTTCTATGTCATTCTGCATTTTGAAACCCCAAACCCCGAAGTGTCGATAGCGCCTAAAGTTGGGCCCACAGTATCGAGGGGCAGTCTCAGCTATCCATCTAAAATGAACACCTAGCACGTGATTAGGCTCCCCGCCTTTTCGCCCATCACAATTTTGAAGCTCAAGAAGAAACTCCCTCATGTCCCCGATGCGCAAAGCAATGAGAGCATCCAGGACTTGGGGCCCACAACATCATCGAGTGAGTTGAGAGCTGTCAGATCTAGGGGGATGCACGTCGCCAACTCAAGCCATCTCGACATTTCACTCATCGCAATTTCAAGGGACAGGGATAAGCCCCTTCGTATTCACGAATGCCGAAAGCTCCTTTGAGAGTAAGCACAGGGTCACAGCCCATGGTCACCTGGGAAGAAAAAGAGCTGCACAAAGGGAGCCAAAGGCGTCGGGTCCAGTCGCCGAAAGGTTCATTGCATTCTCTGGGTGCCATTTGATCCTACCTCGAGCCTATTTTCACTTGAAGTAAATGAAGGTAAGAAAGGGTGGTTGAAACCTCCCTTCATGCATTAAGTGCAAGGTATGGAGAGACTGGTCAGCGGTTTGCTCGAGAGGGTCCTATGTACCCATCTTTCAAAAGAAGCCATGTCGAGTTCTCGACTAGCCGGAGGAGGTCTGCACATGCTAGCTCGACACTTAATGGCTCAGCTACTCTCCTTACAGGAGCCATGCACAATTAAGGTGGTGTCTGACAGGGATTATCTGTTCGAATTTGGCTGAAAGGACACCAAGCCTTGGATGACTAAGAACACCGCTGTTAGGCAAATTTTCTGAGTATATAGACTCAGTCTTTGTATTTTGTAATGGATCGATGGTTGAGAAAATATCCCGATTGTAAAGTTTTAGCACAGACTCTAGTCCTCTGGTTGTGTATTGGTATGTAAGATTTCTTATTTAATGACAAACAGTCTTCTCACTCCATCTGATTTTCATCTCATACTGAGATATTTCGTGATCGTCTGATTCGTGCGAATAATTGCAATTGTGTTATGATAGAGGATTTATCGTGGCATTGTTGTATTCTCCAGTTTTCTGCAGCTGAGTGTAAGAAGATCTTGCGTTTAGATGTTTTCCTCTATAGTCTATTAGGAACTTGATGTTAACAACAGACCTCTGCTTTTCTCTTAGACAAGTCTTCCCCCTACTCACCCTTACTACAACTTACTGTCTAAATTTATCTAAGACCTCACTTGCCCATGCACGCCTGGCCTAGTTTCGGAGTTAGAACCACATCGTTTGAGTTAACCTCCATTTGATCACCCCATTAAACAAATTGTGACATAAACTGATGGGCGTCGGGCTCTTCTTCTACTGCAATCTAGGGGTGACTTCTGACGCTAACAGGTTGCAACTCGCCTCCACAATCCATTGAGGGTCATGTGGTCAATTTGGTCCAAGTGCATAAAATCCAAACCGAGTAGTACAACGGACTTATGTAATCTCCCACAATTATGTTTGGCTAAGGTCCACACGACTACACTAGCAAAAAGACCTGACACATTGTTCTTGAAAATTGACCTCCTCTTTAGAAATTACACTATGCCTCATTGACCAAAACCCTAGTGTTGGAGATACTCCAACAAATGGTTTTACGGTTGATAGAATGATCGCATAGGAGCCCCAATAGCTGAAACTTGGTGCTCCACATCGAATGAAACTGAGGGTTCATGCATCCAAGTCCCAGTTTGATTTTTATTGATAGTTGAAACTCGCCTCCTCAAGCCATTCAAGGACATGTGGCCAATTTCATTCGAGGGAATAAAATCCAAACCGAGAAAAATAATGGAGTTTCACAAGCTCTCGCAAGTCTGTTTGGCCAATGCCCATGCGACTACACTAGAAACAAATTCCCAATAGAGTGTTTTTGAAAATTGACCTCATCTTCAGAAATTGCACTATGCCTAATTGACCAAAACCTTAGTTTCAGAGATACTCCAACAAATGGTTTTTTGAGTGACAGAATGATAACATAGGGGCTACACTAGCTGAAAATCGTTGCTCTTAATCCAATACAACTGATGGTTCATGCATCTGAGTCCTGGTTTGAGTTTTATCGTGAGTTGCAACTCACGTCCACAAGCCATTTAGGGACATGTGGTTAGTTTTGTCCATGGGCATAAAATCCAAATCGAGTAGCATTACAAACTTACATAATCTCCCACAAGTCTGTTTAGCTAAGGTCCACATGACTACACTAGCCAAAATGACCTGACACATTGTTCTTGCAAATTGACCTCCTCTTTAGAAATTGCACTATGCCTCATTGACCAAAACCCTAGTGTTGGAGATACTCCAATAAATGGTTTTCTGGTCGACAAAATGATAGTGTAGGAGCCCCAATAGATGAAACTCAGTGCTCCACATCCAATGCAACTGAGGGTTTGTGCATCCAAATCCTGGTTTGATTTTTATCAATAGTTGCAACTCACCTGCTCAAGCCATTCAAGGACATGTGGCCAATTTCATCCGGGGGCATAAAATCCAAGCCGAGCAGCATAATGGAGTTCCACAAGCTCACACAAGTTTGTTTGTTCAAGGCCCATGCGACTACACTAGCCAAAAATACCTGACAGAATGTTCTTGAAAATCAACCTCATCTTCAGAAATTACACTATGCCTCATTGACCAAAAATCTAGTTCTGGAGATACTCTAACAAATGGTTTTTCAGTCGACAGAATGATAGCATAGGGGCCCCACTAGCTGAAAATCGATCCTCTTAATCCAATGCAACTGATGGTTCATGCATATGAGTCCTGGTCTGAGTTTTATCGCGAGTTGCAACTCGCCTCCACAAGCCATTTAGGGACATGTGGTCAATTTTTTCCATGGGCATAAAATCCAAACCGAGTACCATAACAGACTTACGTAATCTCCCACAAGTCTATTTGGCTAAGGTACACACAACTACACTAGCCAAAAATACTTGACACATTGTTCCTGAAAATTGACCTCCTCTTTAGAAATTGCACTATGCCTCATTGACCAAAACCCTAGTGTCGTAGTACTCCAAAAATTGGTTTTCTGGTCGACAGAATGATAACATAGGAGCCCCAATAGAAGAAACTAGGTGCTCCACATCCAATGCAACTAAGGGTTCATGCATCCAAGTCCTGGTTTGATTTTTATCGATAATTTCAACTCACCTCCTCACGCCATTCAAAGACATGTGGGAAATTTCATTTGGGGGCATAAAATCCAAACCGAGCAGCATAATGGAGTTTCGCAAGCTCCCACAAGTTTGTTTGGCCAAGGTCCATGCAACTACACTAGAAAAATATGCATGACACAGTGTTCTTGAAAACCGACCTCATCTTTAGAAATTGCACTATGCCTCATTGAACAAAACCCTAGTTCTGGAGATACTCCAACAAATGGTTTTTCGGTTGATAGAATGATAGTGTAGGGGCCCCACTAGCTGAAAATCGATGCTCTTAATCCAATGAAATTGATGGTTCATGCATCTGAGTCCCAATTTGATTTTTATAGCGAGTTTCCGCTCACCTCCACAAGCCATTTAGTGACATGTAGTCAATTTGGTCCATGGGCATAAAATCCAAACTAAGTAGCATAACGGACTTACGTAATCTCCCACAAGTCTATTTGGCTAAGGTCCACACGACTGCACTAGCAAAAAATACCCGACACATTGTTCTTGAAAATTGACCTCCTCTTTAGAAATTGCACTATGCCTCATTAACCAAAACCATAGTGTTGGAGATACTACAACAAATAGTTTTTCAGTCCACAAAATGATAACATAGGAGCCCCAATAGCTGGAACTCGGTGCTTCAAATCTAATGCAATTGAGGGTTCATGCATCCAAGTCCTAGTTTGTGTTTTATTGATAGTTGCAACTTGCCTCCTATTGGAAACAGGCCGAAGTGGAAATAAGGACGATCGTGGGGAAAGAAAGCGTGCAGAAACTGAAGTAACAATTGGAGGAAAACATAGCACGTGCACATGCAAGAAGGCGTGCGCAAGGAAAGTGAAATATGGAAGGAAGAACAACACACACACATGGGAGGAATACCTAATGTCGGTAGGGTTAGGGTTTTGGTAATATATTGTAAATGGATGAAGAGCCCAAAAGATATAAATATAGATATGTAGGTATCATAGGGGATTCCTTCTTGTGAGTTCAGTTTTGTATTGTTCCATCATATATATGTACAAATTGATGAAAATTGTAATGTTGTTATGTACTATTTTGTATGCTGTTGAGATAGAGGAGAGGAGAGAAGGAATATTTGAGGATTATATCGTAGGCACAGGATCTTGGTGCGATCTAGTTCACCTCATATAGATCTTACCCATCAGAGGAGAATTGTAAGCGCACGACGCCAGATATGCAGAACTAACATAAGAAAAGAGCCAAGAGACAGATCTTTGTGGACGTAGCCACGAGAGGGGGTGAATCACGGTACAATTTGTGTAATGGGATGAATTCATGCATATCTTTATTGTCTTTTTAGTAGTTATTTGTTATTCTTAATGAATGAATGAGTTGTTACATTACTTGTTTAAATACTGTTGCGATATTGAGGGAATAAGTCGTGAATAACAGTAGGTTGCAATCACAGTTATAATAAATGGTCTGGAATATAGATCCCATATCTTGCACTCAATCCTAGGCTGTAAACACATGATTCTTATAGCCACCCATTAAAGCTATCTCAGGTGAGACTGCGCATCGTGTTCTGCATGTTGCGTTGCCTTTTGGTTTACCAGGAGGGCCAATAGTTTTAGAGGCTTTTGTTGGAAACCCAAAATACATGAACCCTGGGTCAATAACTCATATGATAGAGTAGAACCAGTGATTAGTAACCAACAAATGGTTATGTTGCTATTGGAAGGAACAAAGGAGGATTGAGTATATGAGATAGGAGGAGCGGGAAACACGCAAAGAAAAGAAGATAGAAATGAGACATTAGAAGGGGATGTTGAAACCATGGAACCCCACAAAATTAGAAATTGAAAATTGGTTGAGAACCAAAGAGCTATAGTTTGCACAGAAAGACAATAGAAACCCTAGAATCACACCTCACAAATATATGGAAAAATACGTGTTTATGAATTTACACAAAGCATTTTTCTGTGATTTTCCGCATCTACTACAAGAGTGGATACTAAGGTTTAAGGATAACCACATGACGAATCAAATTCGACAACTATATTGGACCCCAGTATATATTGGACAGTTATAGCAGGTGAACAACAAATTCACCCGTGCAGTGGACTTTTGTCTTGACAGTATTCTGGCAGGCTTCATAACAGAGTTTTCCGTGGACACAACGAAGTCATATAGTGCATTGGAGAAAGAATTTCTATGTGGACCTTGAGGAAGGTACATTCAATCCATGTATACTTCTATTAAGATACTGTTATATAACAAAGGGGTAATGACAATGGAATTAGACAACTAAACTTCCCTGTGTGCATGGGGGAAGGGGGGAATCACTGACAGAGTAAGGATAAATGGAAGGAGGGAAGGATAAAGGCAAGAAGGAGGAGGAGCACTTGGACCCAATAATGATGGACTATGACTAGATAAAGTGGATCTTGGAATCAACGGGAAAGATGTGCAGAGCACCCTACCAATACAAGGTGAATACCAAGAAGAGAGCTATAGCCATGAGGGAAGGCTTGGTGAGTGATGAGGAAGAGGTAGAGGATCTCTAGGTTGTGGATAAGATTGAGGAAATCCTGCGTGAAACATACGAGAGGAAAACAAGAGGTCCAAGAATGGGAGGAGAAGGAAACCATCCTATCCATATTATTGTTAGTGTGAAACCCATAAACCCATGTGTGACTAATACACCAAAGGGAACACCACCATTTAGATAACCAAAGTTTGGAGGAAGTCCGACAGCAGGAAGTACATCTACATAAGGAACAAAAACTGGAGGAGCCTGTTCAGGAAGCAATAATCAAATCTCTACACCACACAGAGGAGGTAGTAGTTCAGTATTCAGAATGGCAAGACACGATCCTACCATCAGGTTACCAAAATTTCAGGAAGAAGCAGCAGAAGACCCTGAGAAACACTTGTTCATTTGTGCAAAGATTTGGGAAGAAAAATAGATCACTGATGAAGATACCAAACTCATGCAACTAGCTATTATGCTAAGAGCCTGCACACTAGATTGGTACATGAGTCTAGACACAAACAATGCCCTTGGGATGACCAGGACACTGGAAGGCATTAAGAAGTTGTTGATTAATGAGTTCCAAAATCCAAGTTTAGAATATCATTACATGAAATAGATGATTGAAATAAGATAGAAACCCGGAGAGTTTGTATGGGAGATTGACCAAAGATTCAAGTGACTGAAGGGAAAGTTAAAATACCTCATAACCGATATGCAACATTGACACCTGTTTATCAATTCACTACTCCCACACTTAGAATACCCTTTATGACAACTAAAATTTCAAACACATGCAGAGGCTTTGAAGGAAGCCTTGCAACTAGAAGAAAACCAGTACCAACAAATAGACCCAGCTATCGAAGAATTGAAGGAGGATTTGAAGAATCTCACATTCTAGATGAACTAGAATAAAAACAAGGAAAAACAATAATTCGTTTGGTGTACCATGTGCAGGACGAAAGGGCACCATAATAACAAATGTCCAACGTTCGTGCAGTATATGGTAGTAGGAATGTCAAATCCATTACCAATGGGAGGATTATGGTGTGAAATATGTAAGAAACTAGGTCATGGCTCATATCACTGCATGATGATGTAGAAATACTAGACAGTTCCAAAGAGTTCATATTGCACCTTTTGCAAGTCAGTGGCCATGACGATAAAGATTGTAGGACTATGGATTTGATGCGAGAAAGGAAATCATATGCATATAGGGTACATGTCAAAAATATGACTGGGAAAGTAGCACCACAGTTCAGTAAAGCCCCAATGCCATACAACACTGCACAACATCAGTATAATACTATGCAACAACCATACAATAATGCACAACTACAGTACAACCCGACACAACCTCAGTACAATACCGCGCAGTATAATCAAGTGCCTCAGTATAATGTACTGAGAGGTGATCGAGCAGGCTACAAAGGAGGAGGATGAGCCAGAGGAGGTTTCAGATGAGGTAGAGGACCAGTCACATGCCACAATTGTCAGCAACCGAGACATTATGCAAGGGAAAGCCCACTTCCACCAGCAACTTGTATGTATTGTCATGCATTGGACCATGATACAGAGGAATGTCTGACACTACTAGTGAAGATTCAGGAAAAGAGAAACTAGAAAAATCATAATGTTCATTGGATTTCAGCCAAAGCAAGGGATGAAGGATGGAATATCAACATAGTTACCCATGGAGGAGCTAAAACAGGCACTAATGCAGTTCGATAGGATCCAACACAGAACCAATGGGTAAATAAGAACACTGAACCAAGAAAGCATTTTTATGCACAAAAGGAAAAGGAGACCTTGAAGGAGGCCAGACAAGAATTTCAGAAGGAGGACACAACGTCGAATTCAACTGCACGACCACACAAGGAAGCACTAGAATATGAGATGCCTCCATCATTGGATCATACCAATGAAATGCATCCCACAAGACAAGTAAGTACAATCAAAGGCTTTTTGAAATCATGTGTAAAAATATTAAGTGACCCATCATCTGTGAAAATATTTCAAAACATCCTAGAAAAGTGTAGCAGCGAGATGGAAGGAAAGCTAGAACCTAAAACAGTTAATCACCTACACACAAAAAGAAGAACAAGTAGGGAATTTAGACTGAATGCTAACATTGGGGATTTCGATATGGGAGACATTATACTAGACCTAGGATTCAAAGTGAATGTATTACCCAAGAAGACATGGAAATGCATGGGAGAGCCCATGTTAGGATACTCACCTATTCAATTGAAACTAGCAAACCAACACAGAGTCCTACCAATAAGTAGACTAAAAGGAGTGACAGTAGATCTTGATGGAGTGCTCACTAAAACATATTTTGAAGTCATTGAAATAGTGGATGACACAACAACTTACCCGATGGAGAAAGAAAGATAACTTCGATTAATTTAAAAATCTCAGATCACAATACATAACTAGAGAACAAGAGACTTCACTAAAACTTTACAATATAGGAGCTTAGCTCTACCATAGACCCTCACAAAATATTAAAACTGATTATTTATACTCAAAGCAACTTGCTCCCTTCAGAGGCGTGCTCTAGTCATGGCATTCAAGTCTTGGCGTTTGCATATTTTTCTTTCAGGTTTAACTTGCATTATTTTGTCAGACGTAAGATCAAATCGGTATGGGATTCATAAGAAAATCCATCAAAGGGAACTTTCGGCTGACAGTCTGCCCTCCATGACGAGATTTTCCATGCTTTCCATTTATGTGGTGAAACGAGGTTTCAACCACCTTCCCCATTTTCATTAACTTCTTTTATTGGGATCAGGATGAGGCCTGACACCCATGACTATTCCAGGCGAGCTCATAATTCCTTTGAGGAAATTCTGGCATCTTGAGGCCATGTCGATCCTTCTCTGTGACCAACTCGGGCACTTCAATATTTCACATGGCTTCATTCACTTGCACCACACGATCATGGGCTATGACCTCACGATTATCCACATGAAATATTGGGATTTCACTTTCGAGAGTTTCTACTCCCCTTGATATCCAATACTTTGATGCTAAAAATTGCGAAACGGCCCATCGGGATCCTTCACCGGGTTTACTGTAAAATTGACGGTTGCGATCATTTCTTCAAACACTTTGGCTTCCCGCTGCTTGGATGGGTTCTTATTCTTCTTTTGGCCCCACTTTCTATATGACCCTAGGCTATGATCGTGGGCCTTACTTTTAGGCGCGTCACAATTTCATGTTTCGCGAGTTCACGTCGTGCTCCATGATGAAATATCCAAGTCACAAAAGAGCGATCCCCAGATCGGATGACACGTGTCTCTTTGAAAAGGACGACCCAGAACATATCGACATTTTGGGACTTAGGGCCATCGACACTTCTCACCTCAGCTTTCCCAAAAATATTTCCTCCACGGTTCAAATCCTATGCCATGTGCCCTTCTAAAAAGGATGACCAAGATCATTTCGAGACTTCACATGTCATGAGTCTTCAAGGCTCTCCCTCCTACTTCCCCGACTCGCGAAATCACAAAAAGATGATCTAACAGTCCAGATCTCTCCTTTGATCAATGACTTCTATCTTTTCAAAATTTCACATTTTGTGAGTTATGATGACTCTGCTCCTTGACCGCTCCATCTCGCGAAACCACGAAATGCTAATATTATGCCACGATTAAAAATTTGCTCATCCCTTGATCTCAGGCCTTTTCCCTGGCACTAAACTTTGAGCAACTTTCAGATCCTAAATACCCGCGAACTACTGATCTGATTTTTTTGATGGATCCAACGGTCGAGACTGAGACTGTGCTTGATGGATTTTCTCCAACCAGGTATGTGCACGCCTTTGCACAATCACACCCTGACTTTGGATGAAAAACATTTCTGGGTTTTTTAAGCCCACTTCTTTTGAATTTGGTCACCCAATGACCAACTTCAAAGGAAAACAATCCCCTTGCAAAAATATGTTATAACATTAGGCTCCATGGGGGATAGATTCCTCCCCGCGAGGCTCTAAGATCTCCTTTTGTAGCTCCATTCGTCTTCTGTTGGGATATGGAGTCAAGATAAAAAACACCCTCCTCAAGAATATAAAGTCGACAAGTAAAAAAATGAATAAACACACATGCTCCAAGGAGCTTATTTATGTACATTCCTAAACTAATAATTTTTTACACAGTGCTAGGTGAAAGCAAATTTCCACCATAGCCATTCAAGTAATTTCCTAACTGGAAGCTCCTTCACTCTTTCTGTGATTGATAATAGAGAATGCAATCGTGACAACATAATAGTTACATTTTTTATCTTTCCTCCTAATGATGAGGCCAGGATAAAGCTGGGCGGTTTCAAAACATGAAGGAAACACAACTCCATGTATTCCTCCACAGGCTCATAGGAAAAGACACAAACTCCAGAAAATTTGTTACAGACAACCTTCTCTGCTACACATATTCTCACACATGGCTGAATATCTCTGGTAGGAACAGGTGGGTGAACGGTCGACGCAGGCTAACTGTTCCCAGGCGATGGTTTCTCATGGACAGGATCTGGAAAAGAGATAAACTGCCCCTTATGATGATCCTCTTCTTCTCCATAGCTCTCCCAAGGATCAGATTCATAATCATCATAAACGGGAACCTTGGGAAAGCTCTTCTCTTCCTCATGTTGCTCAGTGTCTTCTATAGGTCTGAGATGGGTGATTTCCTCGTAATATTTTTCTTTAGCGAACAAAGGATAAGGCTTTGTAGTATGTTCTTGGAAATCTTGCATATCCAGCTCAAAATCTGATTCGTAGCTGTCATATATAGGCTGGATTCTCCTCTGGTCAAAAAACTGTGTTGTAGGGCTCTCCTTCTCTTCATCTAAATAATCATCAAATATAGGGACAACAGGCACCTCAGGACTAGAAATCAAGGCCTCTACAATTATGAAATCTTCATTATTATCCTCAGTAGAGCTGCCAAGGACATCCGCCTCAAGGAATGGAAAATCCTCTATGATTTCTTAAGATTCCAACCTTTCTAGTTGGGCAATGAGATATTTTACCAGTTCCATAACTTCGGCCAAAACATCTTCTTCCTCCTCACAACCTTCATCCTCATAGATTTCATTAGAAACAACCATATCTTGATCATGTCTGTCACATTCCTTACAACAGTTATGACATATTAAATCAGAGGAATAATACCTTTGATAATTCTTATTAAAAGCTTCATGAAATTGATCCAGGGAGGAGATGCTACCAGGGGGCAAGGATCGATACCACTCACGGGAATCTTGTTACTGGATAAATCGACAGGTGAAGACACTAACAAATCTCCCTAGATCCACCTGTATCTAGAACAAAATAGGACAGGACACGACAGATCCGTATTTTATGAGCAGAATGAAATGACTACAGATTATTACCATATGCTTAACACAAAATAACAGAGATACAGTAAAACTGGTTTTCTATTCAATAAGGAAATAAGCCGAAACTGTAAAATGCAACGGAAAACAAGCTTGTTGGAATGGTGGCGGCTTATCTCTGAGAAGAGATGTGACTGCTGCACTCATTCGCAAGAATATGATTACAATGAGGCTCTCAAGGAATTTTTACAATAAACAGAAGTTTCAAAAATCCTAAACATCCAAAAACCTAACCCTAGGAGATGAAGTGCCAAAAGTCATGTGGGCCCCGTTTGGGTAACTCAGTACATCAACTTCCCGGGGTTGTAACTTTTGCATACGATCTCCGTTTTAGGTGTATGATAGCCCATTGGAAAGATCTATCCGAGGACTACAACAATTACAAAAAAATTCATGATGAAAATTTTCAACCGCAATATACCCCAAAAAACGTCGTTTAGGGCCTCAAAACGGCTCTGGAAGTTCAGGACCCGAAAAACTGCTAAAAATAGTAAATTATCAAAATTGCTAGAAAGCTGTTTTGAGCCAGCTAGAAAAGGTGGGTGGCCAATGATATCCACCTGGATCAATCCTCCATCCTTAGGAAGCAATAGTCTCCATTGCGTTGAGTTCCCCCATTAGATGAGGAAATTTCTGCTGAATTTGGCCTCGGGTACGCCACTTGCCTTGGTGTAGGAGCTGCCCTGCTTTGACGACTCGATAAAGCTGGATCCTTTGTTGTCAAGTGCCCTTGATCTATGTGTCCACAATCTGATCACTGGATGCCTATTGTATGTAGTCGGGGTTGAGCTCTGTTGGTGTCAGTTGTTCTACTACATCTGAGGTGTCCAATAATGGTGGGAAATAAGGCCGAAGGAGGTCCACGTTGAACACTGGGTGCAGGCCAAGAAAAGGAGGAATGTTGAGCACAAAATCATTATCCCCCACATCCTTGGTGATGGCGTATGGCCCATATCAGAGTGGGTGAAGCTTCCAATGGAGTCTTGTAAGGTATTCTTTCTACAAGTGCAACCAAACTTTGTCGACCACCTGAAACTTATGTTGAACTAGATGTTGATCATGGAGCTACTTGTACTTGTCATTAGACTTCTGTAGGATACCATGAACCTGTTGGAAGATGTGTTGGATCCTCTTAATGAATCAGGTGGCTTTGTCAGCCTCAGTTGGAGTAGGAGAGGAGTCAGTCAAGGTGACCGCAAGGGGAAGTGCAACATCTATGGGCCCCAATGGTTGGAATCCCAACCCCACCTGAAAGAGGCTATGGTCGGTTGAGCTATGCAAGGCTCAGTTGTAGCTATGCTAGACATAGGGAAGACTCTCATCCCATGTGCGAGGGTGCTTGGAATTATACATGCGCAGGATATGCATGATCATTTGATTTACAACCTCGGTTTGGCCATCTGTCTGGGGTGGAAGGCCGTGGATTTGCTATGCTTGGTGTCCAGCAGTGACCAAAGGCTCGACCAAAATGTGTTGAGAAATCGACTGTCCTGATCTGAGACAATGGTTTATGGGATTCCAAAATGTACCCAGACTCATTCAAATAAGAGATTGGCAGTGGCTTCTGTTGTGATGCTCTTCTTGCAAGCAACCAGAATCGCCATATTAGAAAAGTGATCGACAACCACAAAAACACAGTCATTTCCCCGCTTGGTGGATGGGAGGCCCGACATGTAGTTCATTGAGATGGATTCCCATGGTCTGTCAGGAGTAGGAAGAGGGGTGTAGAGGCCTTGTTTCTTAGTGGTTGGTTTGACAATAACGCAAGCAGTGCAAGACCTGATATACTTGCTGACCTCTTGTCAAAGTTTCAACCAATAGAAATGTTTTTGTAGCATCACCACTATCTTTTCAACGCCGAAGTGTCCTGCCACCTGGCTGTAGTGGGCTTCCTAGAACAACTTTGCTCGCTCACTTGAGGGGACACATATATGGCCCAGACGACACAACAACCCATCTTGAAGATGGAAATTATCGACAACTGCCTTTGCACCCAACATTTGGTAGGTAGTGGCGAAGTTCGGGTTTGTCTCATAGAGTTGGGGCCATCCAGAGGTCTCATGGCCGCACGAGTCTAGCACTGTGGTGAGTGTCGTGACTGGTGGTCTGTTGAGGCAATATTTGACATAGTTGGTGCTTCCTGTTTTATACTTGATGTTGAGGTGGAATTGTTGGAAGTATGTGGACCACTTTTGATGGCGGTCATTCTGCAATTTTCCTTGTGTATGCATGAACTGCAGTGGCTTATGATCAGTTTGGATGACTGTCTCCCTCCCAAGAATGTAATGTCTCCACTGGTGGCAGGCTTGCACAATGGAGTACATTTCTTTATAGTAGGTAGGGTACTTATGGACAACATCTGATAGTGTCGCACTATGATAGGCCACGTGGTGGCTATGCTGCGTGAGAATGACACCCAAAGCATACTCTGAAGCATCGGTCTCAATATCAAAGGGCTGCTACAGGTTTGGTAGTGAAAGTACCGGGGATGAGCACAAGCACTGCTTCAAATCATCGAACACTTGTTTTTGGGGCTGGCCCCATGCGAATTTTGCCTTACCACCACCCCTGGATATTTGGTTGAGGGCCCATGCAATATGGGATAATCCCAACACAAACCTGTGGTAGAAATTGGCAAGGCCCAAGAAGCTCCGAAGCTCAATGAGTGTGGTTGGGGTTGGCCAGTCACGGATGACTTGGATCTTGGATGGATCCACATGTATGCCATGTTGATCAATGATGTAGCCTAGGTAATGGACCCTGTCCATGCTGAAGGAGCATTTTTCCAGGTTGGCATATAGCTTGTGCTATCCCAAGGTGTGCAGAACCTGTTGAATATGTTGCAAGTGTTCAACCCAAGTCTTGCTGTAAATGAGAATGTCATCAAGATACACCACTACAAAAGTATTGGTGAATGGTCGCAGGATATTGTCCATCATCCTAATGAAAGTGGCTGGAGCATTTGTTAGACCAAAGGGCATGACCAACCATTCAAAGAGGCCTTCCTTTGACTTGAAGGTGGTCTTCCATACATCTATCTGTTCTATCGGGACTTAGTGGTAGCTATACTTTAGATCAATCTTACTGAAGTATTTTCCCCCCATGAGTTGATCAAGGAGGTCATCTATTCAGGGAATCAGGTATCGATTTCTGACTGTGATTTTATTAAGAGCCCGATAATCAATGCAAAGTCGCCAGGTTCCATCTTTCTTCTATACCAACACAATTGGGCTCCCGCAAGGTGATGAGCTAGGACGGATGTGCCCCTTGTGGAGCAATTCTTGGATCTATCACTTGATCTCCTCATTCTCTAACAGAGAGCGATGATAGACTGGCCCATTTTGCAGCAGTGCGTCGGGGGTCAGATCGATGGGGTGCTTGACCTAGCAGTGCAGAGGTACCTCGATAACTGAGGAGAAGATATATGAGTATTCTTCTACGACCTTATCTACTTGCTTCTATTGTGTGGAGAGGTCAGCCACAGAGACCCTGGATGTGGCTGTGATTTTTCTCTCATTCTGAGAGCGGATCATGAAGAAGACAAACTTTCCCTGCTGAGAGATGACCTTCCTGCATTGCTTCACAGAGATCAAGTAAATAACACTAGGTGGGACAGCCTCAAGTATCCTATACACTTTCCTGTTCAAAGTAATAATAAAACTACGAGACCTAGACTGATATACAACATGACGTTTCCATAAATAAGGTTGGCCGAAAAGAACATCACAAACTTCAAGAGGAGAAACATCACACAATACCTCATCTTTGAAGGGCTTGATGCCGTACGATAGTCGACACTGTTGGCTGATGCAGAGATCACTTCCTTAGCAGAGCCATCCAATGGTGTAGGGTTGTGGGTGTGGCATTGTTGACAGGGCCAGTCGCTTGACGACCTCTGTTGAGATGAGATTCTTCTGGCTACCACTATTCAAACAATGAAGTGTAGTGGGGTGCCTTTTACCCAGATTTGGGGATGGAAGAGGCACTCTCCTTCTTCTGGCTCATCTGGTTCACCATGCTGGAGCTTGACGGTAGCAATGGTGGCACTAGGTTCCATGTCAATGATCCATCTTTCCTTTTCTGGTTCGGACTCAGAGTGAGAATCTGCATCTGATTCAGAGGCTGTCACTTCAGCCACCAACGTCTTCTTTGAGCAACAGTCAGCAGTGTTATGCCAAGGGCTCTTATGGAAGTTGTTGGGGACCTATAATCATAGGTAACTCAATTCTTCGACTATTTATTTGGCATTTCTCTCATGATGATGAAGTCTGGCTCGATTGATCCCGTTTTCTCCCCTCCATTCATTTCGTTCGATCCTCCATCACTATGTTGCTTCCTTCATCCACGTTGCATCCTCACTCCCTTGTCCTTTTGTCCTGTTGACTACCTCTCACCCATCGCTCATCCATGCATGAACAAACAAACTTAGGATAACAAACGAATAATGTTAAGGGGATAGTGGCATTTTATAAATGCTTGTTAGCCCAATAAAGTTGTTTTAGTAGGATAATGTAAAAACAAATAGTGATTAGATTAATTATTAATTAATTATTAGTTAATTATTAACTTAGTCTAATTAGGTTGGTTGTTTAAGGTTAGTAATTAGGATTAATTAAATATTAAATAAAACAAATTTAAAAAAAACAAACAAAAAATAAACAAAATAAAACATATAAAAATAAAACATAAAACAAAATATAAAAAAAAACAAAACATAAAAAACATAAACAAAACATATAATAAAATAATATTAAAAAACAAAAAACATAAAAATAAACTACCCTAATTCCTACCCACCCCCTACCTCAACGCATCATAAAAACATCACGTATCACATAAAAATAAATCAACGGTCGTTAAAAATTCTGGACCCCCCCTCACCATCCGGAGTTTAATGAGAGGGGGGGGTCCGAAATGGTTGTTTCCCTTTACCACTCTTTGGAAAGGTGTCAGATCCCCACTCCATTGGACCCCCTCCTCCCATCCTAAAACCTCTTACCACCTCAGGGGGGGTTCAAAATACCACCCATCCTGAAAAAAACCGCTTTTGTCATTTTTCACCTATTCTCACCTGTTCAACATGTCTTCGTCCGAGGTCGTTTTTGGGCAAATGAAAACAAATTTTAAGAAAATGAGAGAGTTTTTTATCCATAATGGGATGAAAAACAAAAACCTCTCTCATTTTTTTCACAGGTGCCACGAGTAAGGAGAATCGAAGCCATCTTCGAGGCCATTTTTTCCAGATTTTCTCTTTTCCGTTACAGTGTTGATTTTGCGGGAGCTGTTACGGCCAGCTGGAGGAGAATTTGGCGAAACTGAAGGAGGTTTTTGTCCATAAAATTCCCATATATAATAAACTCCTTAATTTTGTTGCCAAGTGTCATATTTGAAGAGAAAAAAATGTCTTTTTGGACCCCTTTTTCGCAGAAAACCGGTCCGTCTTTCATGGCGGATAGTTCCAAATTTTGGGGGATTTGTGGCTATTTTTGGCTGAGGCGGTTAAAAACGACTCACACAACTTGATGGGAAAACCTCTCCTATTTATAGAGATTATTTTTAATGTAAAAGGGTTGATCAGTTGAGGACCATGAATTAAAATTTTTGTAAAACAGCTTGCTGAGCTTTCAGTTTTTTTTCATCAATTCAATGAGATAGTGCTATGATGCAGGATTCTTTTGACTATTTCGACTAGTAATGTGCATCCCTTTGTGTTAATTTGTTTCTATGTTATCATAATTAATGTCTTCCTCTGAATTATTCCAAGAATATTAAGAACATAATTGGTTTTAATGCACCCTCTGTCTCTGGATTGGTATAGTTTTTTATGTTTTCCACTGAAAATTAAACTCAGAATTCTTAGTTGCTCTGTGTTTAATTGGATTTCTTGACCTGTTTTCGTCTCACCCATTTCATTTAAATTGAAGGATCCAATAAGTTGTCTACCTTGCTTTGCAAATATTATCCTATTGACATGGATTTTTGATCGTTCGTTTCAGTGACTCCATAGCCCATGGTTTCTCTTCTTTGCCTATACCCAATTTCATAAATAACCCATGTTCTGCATAGCTAGCCTAATATTCTCTTCAAACAAAGCTATATCAGACATAGATATCCCTCTTTGAGTCTTGGAGGGCTAGATCCAAGACTCGAAGTGGTTTTGATGTTGCCTCTGTGACTGCCATCATAGCCTTGGGCAAATTACAGAGTGCTAACAGAATGGCGACTCCACTAGGGACTTCTCCCAAGTAGTACACTTCAAAGCTCCAGATCTGATCACTGATGGTGGACAGTGACCAAACATAGGAAGGCTGAGATCATTCACCTGGTGACTCCATTCAGCTCTAGACAGTGCCAAACTCAAAGACTCCACTGGAGGAAGAACCTAAAGCATGGCCAAGCAGCCTAGAAAGACCAGGTACTCAAGCTCAAATTGCATTCAAGACATCTTTGGTTTTATCTGAAATTATGTTTTGTCTTATTCTAAGACTGATCAAAGGTATATTACTGAGGATTACATTGACCGCCTATTGATTGATGAGCCCCAAGAGATCAGATCCCCAATTGTGGATTATGTACATACTCATACACCTGTGCACATCCCAGATGCATCTATAGAAAGTCTAGTGAGACATAAGCCACCTGCTTTATCTCCTATTCTTGATAAACCTCCAAATGGTTGTAAGCCTCTTGCTTCACCTTCTCTACTTGCCAAAATCCCAGACAGATACAAACCCCTAGATTTGCCTCCTATCCTCCATGACCTCCCTGACAATTACATCAATAATCTGCCTAGGTTTGATGGAGAAAATGGGAAGATCACTGCTGAAAATCATATTCAAAACCTTGAGGATTTACTTGACCTTTATGAGGTTGAAGATGATGATGTCTGTATCAGGATGTTTTCCCTGTCTTTGCAAGGTAAAGTTAAAAATTGGTTTAGAAATCTGCCAGCTGCAAGCATCAGAAATTTTCATCAGTTCATGCAAGTTTTCTTAGATAGGTGGGTGATCATGGGGAATATTTTACTCATCTTATAAGAATATGACCACTTGAAAAGAAATCCCATAGAGATAGTACAACAGTTCTCGACAAGGTTCAATGAGGTGTATCATTCAATACTTGTGGATGTAAGGCCACCTCCTGGTTTAGCTAAGTTGCATTTCCAGAAGCCTTTGATCCAGAAATGACATTCCAGTTAAGAGAAAGAGACACTACAACCCTAGAAGAAATGAAAAATATCACAGTCTATGTGGAAGCTAACCTACTGAATAGGAAGGCAAATCTAGAAGCAGTAAGAAAAGACAAAAAAAAAAGGAGCATGCGATATCCTTAGAAGTAAAGTTGGATATTCTGACGAACACTGTAAATGAAATGTTGCACAAGATTAACAGGAAAGATGAAATTGCTTTCCAAAAGCCTCATGTATCATCGACTCTGGAAAGAACAAGAATAAATGTCCACAAAAACTTAACATCCCAACCCCTTTATCCTAAACCACCGGAGGATTTTCTTCATGTACTCAATTCACAACACAGCCAAAGAAGAAGTTCAAATTTGGGTGGTGGTGGAAAATTCTCCGAAGATGATATGCATGTTTGATGACCCCCCCTATATAGATAATATGCTCAGATATGATCTTCAGTATGGTGACTATATGGTTGATATTGAAGATGATTATTCAAAGAAGCCAGTATTATCTTCATGGGAGGAAGAAGCCCAGTTATCACAATGCATAGATGACAATCAGATTTTGCATATCCAACAAGATTGCAAGGAAGATGACGCAGAAAATTTCTCAAGAAATGCAGAATGTCTGCCCCTGTGTTTTGCCTCATTGTTAAGGGAGTATTACAAATAGGTCATGAATAGAAAGAATGAGGAAAACAAGGTAAACACAGAAGATAATCCATAGGTGCGGCCCTTGAGCCTTTTTGAAGGTCAAGCCTCAGATGAAATCATGAAGCTTGAAACAGATAATGAGCTGATCCATTGTGATTCATTGCCGCTGTGTCCTATTTCTTTTCAAATTGTGAGAGGGAATCTTGGTTGGATTCTGGTTGAAAATCACAGTGTGAACCATGAAGTACCAGGAAGGCCAATACCACCACCATCCAAATTTTTTTATGACCCTATAGCTGATATTTTGGATGATGTGTGTTTTCAAAGTCTGGCTCCATTTACTCCAAATGAATTAAAACATTGTTGTGATATGGACATGTTCGGACAGTTTACCCCACTGTCTGGTGCAGCAGAGGCATCATTTCATAAACCATCAAAGCATCCACAGTCATATAAATAAGTGTTGAAAGACACATAAGGCATAGGTGAAAAATTGAGTCTTGATGCTGAATTGTTTGAAGTTGAAAATCAAAGGATGGGCCAAACCTATATTGATCCTGTAAATACATATATGGAATTTTTTTTCAATATAGGATATTTTTCCATTTCCAGTGTTTTTCCTATTGTTCAGGTTTATCAAATCATATATAAGGAAAAGCAGGTTGGAAATTACTCTCAAGTATGAGTAACAGACTTATTTCTGAGTTTCGTCACAGACAGTGAAAGAACAGAGCCACTAGATCAATTGTTGGATTGGCTGCATTGGCATTTTCCCATTACCTAGCTGAGTAATGGTTATAGTAGGATAGGCATTAGTTTTGAATAAGCTCAACATTCCAAGCATCTCTTTTTCAGCAGTGTTTAATTTAATTTGGTTTCAGTTGCAAGATCAAAATAGGTACAGGTTGCAAAATAAGATTTTGGGATCAGCCCAAAGAATAAAGCACCAATCTGCATGTTCAGAGTTCAATGGTTCTTGACACCTCCTGAAAGAGCTGGCATCCCCAGGTGGAGCCCATGTTGGGGACCTATAATCATAGGTAACTCAATTCTTCGACTGTTGATTTGGTGTTTCTCTCGTGATGATGAAGTATGGCTCGATTGATCCCGTTTTCTCCCCTCCATTCATTTCTTTCGATCCTCCATCACTCTGTTGCATCCTTCATCCACGTTGCGCCCTCACTCCCTTGTCCTTTTGTCCCGTTGACTACCTCTCGTCTGCCGCTCATCCATGCATGAATAAACAAACTTAGGATAATAAACGAACAATGTTAAGAGGTTAGTGGCATTTTCTAAATGCTTGTTAGCCCAATAAAGTTGTTTTAGTAGGATAATGTAAAAACAAATAGTGATTAGATTAATTATTAATTAATTATTATTTAATTATTAGTTAATTCTTAACTTAGTCTAATTAAGTTGGTTGTTTAAGGTTAGCAATTAGGATTAATTAAATATTAAATAAAACAAATTTAAAAAAAAACAAACAAAAAATAAACAAAATAAAACATATAAAAAAAAACATAAAACAAAATATAAAAAAAAAAACAAAACATAAAAAACGTAAACAAAACATATAATAAAATAATATCAAAAAAAAAAAAACATAAAAATAAACTACCCTAAGTCCTACCCACCCCCTACCTCAACACATCATAAAAACATCACGTATCACATAAAAATAAATCAAGGGTTGTTAAAAATTCCGGACCCCCCCTCACGATCCGGAGTTTAACGAGAGGGGGGGTCTGGAATGGTTGTTTCCATTTACCACTCTTTGGACAGGTGTCGGCTCCCCATTCCAGCGAACCCCCCCCCCCCC
>ML805872.1:86091-122436 GCA_009831015.1 Picea engelmannii
TAACGTCATTTTTCACCTATTTTCGCCTGTTCAACATGTCTTCGTCCGAGGCCGTTTCTGGGAGAATTAAAACGAATTTTAAGAAACCGAGAGAGGTTTTTCTCCATAACAGGATGAATAAAAAAGATCTCTCTCATTTTTTTCACAAGTTCCATGAGAAGGGAGAATAGAATCCATCTTCGAGTCCCTTTTTTCCATATTTTCACTTTTCCGTTATAGTCCTGATTTTTCGGGAGCTGTTACGGCCAGCTGGAGGTGAATTTGAAAAAACCGAAGGAGGTTTTTGTCCAGAACATTCTCATATACAATAATATCCTTCATTGTTTTCCTAGGTGTCATCATTGAAGAGAAACAAACGCCTTTTCGGACCCCTTTTTCACAGAAAACCGGTCCGTCTTTCATGGCGGATAGTTCCAAATTTTGGGGGATTTGTGGCTATTTTTGGCCGAGGCGGTTAAAAACAACTCACAAAAATTGATGGGAAAACCTATCCTATTTATAGATTTTATTTTTAATGTAAAAGGGTTGATCAGTCGAGGACCATGAATTAAAATTTTTGTAAAACAACTCGCTGAGCTTTCAGTGTTTTTTCATCAATTCAATGAGATAGTGCTATGATGCAGGATTCTTGTGACTATTTCGACTGGTGATGTGCATCCCTCTGTGTTAATTTGTTTCTCTATTATCATAATTAATGTCTTCCTATGAATTATTCCAAGAATATTAAGAACAAAATTGGTTTTAATGCACCCTCTGTCTCTGGCTTGGTATAGTTTTTTATGTTTTCCACTAAAAATTAAACTGAGAATTCTTAGTTGCTCTGTGTTTAATTGGATTTTTTGACCTGTTTTCATCTCACCCATTTCATTTAAATTGAAGGATCCAGTGAGTTGTCTACCTTGCCCTGCAAATATTAGCCTATTGACATGGATTTTTGATCGTTCGTTTCAGTGACTCCATAGCCCATGGTTTCTCTTCTCTGCCTATACCCAATTTCATAAATAACCCATGTTTTGCATAGCTAGCCTAATATTCTCTTCAAACAAAGCTATATCAGATAGAGATATCCCTCTCTGAGTCTTGGAGGGATAGATCCAAGACTCGAAGTGGTTTTGATGTTTCCTCTGTGACTACCATCACAGCCTTAGGCAAATTACAGAGTGCTAACAGAAACACACCACTTCCCGGTATCTTTCTTTGTCTTTCTGGTGTCCTTCTTTGCTTGTGGCTTGAAATAGTTGTCCTGATACTGTGCATCTTTTCTCTGTCCTTTGTTCTATGGGTTGGGGCTTCCCTTTCCTGGATTTTGTTGTGAGGGGTTCCCTAACCCAAATCATTGCGTCTTTTGTTTGATCTTCTGCTCGATTTTGACGGCATATCGGTAGGCCGCACCCAAAGATGAGATGTCCAGGAATTCCATTTCGGTCTGGATGTATCTATGCAGAGCACCACGATACTTTAGCACTAGATGTCTCTCCGAATCTTTGATACCCAAATTGGTGCGCAAGGTATGGAAGATATTGTGAAATCTGGAACTGCTTGGTCTCTTTCTTGCCGCAGTGTGATCCATTTGGTATACAAGTCGTCATAACTTCCGACAGGGTAGTATTGTTCCTTAATAGCATCCCTGAAGGATTCCCAGGTGGCCAAGAATATAAATAATAAAGGTTCCTCTATTTCCTTTTGCTCACAGAAAATTTCCCACCAATCTTTGACATGGGGAACAGCTTTGAGGATCGCAAAAGTAATCTTTTCTCTATTCAAAAAGTTATGAACAGAGAAATACCCTTCTAGTAGATTCAACCACTTGTCTACAACATCTGCATCTATCTGACCTTCAAATATAGGAATATCGAAGTTTATTTGTACCTTGAAGGAGGCGGTGCCTCCGCTCAAAGAAGATGCGTTGCTCATTGGTAGTCTCCGAAGGATTTGCGCGAAATTATCCATCATCTCCTTCCTCTGTTGCATGAGGGCTTCCTCAATCAATAGTTTGAAAGGATATACTATCCCTTCATCTTTCTTTTCTCCTTCCATGAGAGGTTTCTTGGGTGTGCGATAGATTTTGTCCTCAAGAGAAACAAGTTCGAGACCCAAATCTTTGTACTTCGACCTCATTGGGGACATGCATTAAGATGACAAGGAGCAGAACGCTCTGATACCATTGATCCAGATATTATGAGCAGAATGAAATGACTACAGATTATTACCAAATTCTTAACACAGAATAACAGAGATACAGTAAAACTGGTTTTCTATTCAATAAGGAAATAAGCTGAAATTGTAAAATGCAGCGGAAAATAAGCTTGCTGGAATGGTGGCAGCGTATCTCTGAGAAGAGATGTGACTGATGCGCTCATTTGCAAGAAGATGATTATAATGATGCTCTCAAGGCCTTTTTACAATAAATAGGAGTTTCAAAAACCATAAACATCCAAAAACCTAACCCTAGGAGATGAAGCGCCAAAAGTCATGTGGGCCCCGTTTGGGTAAGTCAGTACATCAAATTCCCGGGGTCGTAACTTTTGCATACGATCTCCGTTTTAGGCGTATGATAGCCCATTGGAAAGATCTATCCGAGGACTACAACAGTTGCAGAAAATTTCATGATGAAAATTTTCAACCGCAACATACCCCAAAAAATGTCGTTTAGGGCCTCAAAATGGCTCCGGAAGTTCAGGACCCGAAAAACTGCTAAAAATAGTAAATTATCAAAATTGCTAGAAATTTGTTTTGAGAAAACTGGAAAAGGTGGGTGGCCACTGATATCCACCTGGATCAATCCTCCATCCTTAGGAATAAATGGTCTCCATTGCATTGAGTTCCCCCATCAGATGAGGAAATTTCTGCTAAATTTGGCCCCAGGTGAGCCACTTGCCTTGGTGCAGGAGTTGACCTGCTTTGATGACACAATAAAGCTAGATCCTTTGTTGTTGAGTGCCCTTGATCTGTGTGTCCACAATATTATCACTGGATGCATGTTGTATGCAGTCGAGGTTGAGCTCTGTTGGTGTCAGTTGTTCTGCTACGTCTGAGGTGTCCAATAATGGTGGGAAATAAGGCCGAAGGAGGTCCACGTTGAATACAGGGGGTAGGCCAAGGAAAGGAGGAATGTTGAGCGCAAAAGCATTATTCCTAATAGAATTGGTGAGGGTGTATGGTCATATCGGAGTGGGGGAAGCTTCCAATGGGTTCCTCTAAGGTGTTCTTTCTGCAAGTGCAACCAAACTTTGTCACCCACCTAAAACTTATGTGGAACCCGATGTTGATCATGGCACTGCTTGTACTTGTCATTAGACTTCTGTAGGATACCCTAAACCTGTTGGCGGATGTGCTGGATCCTCTCAATGAATCGGGTGGCTTTTTCAGCCTCGGTTGGAGTAGGAGAGGAGTCGGTCGAGGTGACCGCAAGGGGAAGTGCAACATCTATGGGACCCAATGGTTGGAATCCCAACCCCACCTGAAAGGGGCTGTGGTCAGTTGAGCTATGCAGGGCTCGGTTGTAGCTATGCTGGACATAGGGAAGACTCTCATCCCATGTGCGAGGGTGATTGGAATTATACATGCGCAGGATATGCACAATCATTCGATTTATGACCTTAGTTTGGCCAACTGTTTGGGGGTGGTAGGTCATGGATTTGGTGAGCTTGGTGTCCAGCAGTGACCAGAGGCTCGACCAAAATGTGCTGAGAAATCGACTGTCCCGATCTGAGACAATGGTTTGTGGGATTCCAAAATGTACCCAGATTCGTTCAAAGAAGAGCTTGGCAGTGGCTTCTGTTGTGATGCTCTTCTTGCAAGCAACTAGAATTTCCATTTTAGAAAAGCGATCGACAACCACAAAAACACAGTCATTTCCCTGCTTGGTGGACGGGAGGCACGACATGTAGTCCATTGAGATGGATTCCCATGGTCTGTCAGGAGTAGAAAGAAGGGTGTACAGGCCCTACTTCTTAGTTGTTGGTTTGGCAATAACGCAAGAAGTGCAAGACCTGATATACTTGCTGACCTCCTGTCAAAGTTTCCGCCAGTAGAAATGTTTTTGTAGCATTGCCATTGTCTTTTCAATGCTGAAGTGTCCTGCCACCCGGTTGTAGTGGGCTTCCTAGATCAGCTTTGCTCACTCAATTGAGGGAACACATATATGGCCTAGATGACACAACAACCCATCATGAAGATGGAAATTATCGACAACTGCCTTTGCACCCAACATTTGGTAGGTGGTGGCGAAGTCTGGGTTTGTCTCATAGAGTTGGAGCCATCCATAGGACTCATGGCCATAAGAGTCTAGCACTGTGGTGAGTGCCACGATTGGTGGTCTGCTGAGGCAATCAACGACACAGTTGGTGCTTCTTGTTTTATACTTGATGTTGAGGTGGAATTGTTGCAGGTATGTGGACCACTTTTGATGGTGGTCATTCTGCAATTTTCCTTGTGTCTGCATGAACTGCAGTGGCTTATGATCAGTGTGGATTACTGTCTCCCTCCCAAGAATGTAAGGTCTCCACTAGCAACAAGCTTGCACAATGGAGTGCATTTCTTTTTCATAAGTAGGGTACTTACAGACAACATCTGATAGTGTCGCACTATGATAGGCCACGTGGTGGCCGTGTTGCATGAGAACAACACCCAAAGCATAGTCTGAAGCAACAGTCTCAATCTCAAAGGGCTGTTGTAGGTCTAGTAGTGAAAGTGCTAGGTTTGAGCACAAGAACTGCATCAAATCATCGAAGGCTTGTTGTTTGGGCTGGCCCCATGTGAATTTATCCTTACCACCACCCGTGGTTATTTGACTAAGGGCCCATGCAATATGGGAGAATCCCAACACAAACCTGCGGTAGAAATGGGCAAGGCGCAAGAAGCTCTGAAGCTCAGTGAGTGTGGTTGGGGATGACCAGTAATGGATGACTTGATTCTTGGCTGGATCCACATGTACACCATGTTGATCAATGATGTAGCCTAGGTAATGGACCCTGCCCATGCCGAAGGAACATTTTTCCAAGTTGGCATATAGCTTGTGCTGAAGCAGGGTGTGCAGAACCTGTTGAATATGTTGCAAGTGTTCAACTGAAGTCTTGCTGTAAATGAGAATGTCATCAAGATACACCACTACAAAAGTATTGGTGAATGGTCACAGGATATCATCCATAATCCTCATGAAAGTGGCTGGAGCATTTGTCAGACCAAAGGGCATGACCAACCATTCAAAAAGGCCTTCCTTTGACTTGGAGGCAGTTTTCCATAAATCTGTCTATTCTATTGGGACCTGGTGGTAGCCAGACTTTAGATCAATCTTACTGAAGTGTTTGGCCCCCATGAGTTGATCAAGGAGGTCATCTATTCGGGGAATCGGGTATCGATTTTTTACTGTGATTTTATTAAGAGCCCGATAATCAATGCAAAGTCATCAGGTTCCATCTTTCTTCTGTACCAGCACGATTGGGCTCCCGCAAGGTGATGAGCTAGGATGGATGTGCCCCTTGTGGAGCAATTCTTGGATCTGTCACTTGATCTCCTCATTCTCTAGCAGAGAGCGACGATAGACTGGCCCATTGGGAAGCGGTGCGCCGGGGGTCAGATCGATGGGGTGCCTTACGTGGAAGTACAAAGGTACCCTGATAGGCGAGGAGAAGATATCTGAGTATTCTTCCATGACCTTATCTACTTGCTTCTATTGTGTGGAGAGGTCGGCCACAGAGATCCTGGATGTGGCTATGATTTTTCTCTCATTCTGAGAGCGGATCATGAAGAAGACAAACTTCCCCGTTTGAGAGATGACCTTCTTGCATTTCTTAGAAGAGATCAAGGAAATAGCACTAGGTGGGACAGCCTCGGGTATCCTGTACAATTTCGTGTTCAAAGTATTAATAACACTACGAGGCCTAGACTCATATACAACATGACGTTTCCATAAATAAGGTTGGCCCAAAAGAACATCACAAACTTCAAGAAGAGTAACATCACACAATACCTCATCTTTGAAGGGCTTGATGTCGTACGACAGTCGACACTATTGGCTAACACGAAGATCACTTCCTTGGTGGAGCCATCCAATGGTGTAGGGTTGTGGATGCGGCGTTGTCGGCAGTGCTAGCCGCTTGATGACCTCTGCTGAGATGAGGTTCTTTTGGCTACCACTATCAATAATGAAGTGCAGTGGGGTTCCTTTTACCCACATCTGGGAATGGAAGAGGCACTCTCCTTCTTCTGGCTTATCTGGTTCACCATGCTGGAGCTTGGTGGTAGCAACAGTGGCACTGGGTTCCACGTCAATGATCCATCTTCCCCTTTTTGGTTCAGAATCAGAGTCAGAACCCGCATCTGATTCAGAGGCTTTCACTTCAACCACCAGCGTCTGCTTTGAGTGATAGTCAACAGTGTTATGCCAAGGGCTCTTATGGAAGTCGCACCACTTCCTGGTATCTTTCTTTGTCTTTCCGGTGTCCTTATTTGCTTGTGGCTTGGACTAGTTGTCCTGATACTATGCATCTTTGCTCTGTCCTTTGTTCTGTGGGTTGGGGCTGCCCTTTCCTGGCTTTTGTTGTGAGGGGTTCCCTGACCCAAATTGTAGCGTGTTTTGTTTGATCTTCTGCTCGATTTTGACGGCATATCGGTAGGCCACTCCTAAGGATGAGATGTCTAGAAATTCCATTTTAGTCTTGATGTATCTATGCAGAGCACCACGATACTTGAGCAATAGATGTCTCTCCAAATATTTGATACCCAACTTGGTGCATAAGGTATGGAAGATATTTGTGAAATCTGGCACTGCTTGGTCTCTTTCTTTCCGCAGTGTGGTCCATTTGGTATACAATTCATCATAACTTCTGACAGGGTAGTATTGTTCCTTAATAGCATCCCTAAAGAATTCCCAAGTGGTCGTGACTATAAATAATGAAGGTTCCTCTGTTTCCTTTTTCTCACACAAAGCTTCCCACCAATCTTTGACATGGGGAACAACGTTGAGGAGCGCAAAAGTAATCTTTTCTCTATTCGAAAAGTTATGGATAGAGAAATATCCTTCTAGTAGATTCAACCACTTGTCTGTAGCAACTGCATCTATCTGACCTTCAAATATAGGAATATCAAATTTTATTTGTACCTTGAAGGGGGTGGTGCCTCCGCTCGAAGAAGATGCATCGCCTGTTGGTAGTCTCCGAAGGATTTGCATGAAATTATCCATCATCTCATTCCTCTGTTGTGTGAGGGATTCCTCAATCAACAGTTTGAAAGGATCTCTTCTCCCATCATCTTTCTTTTCTCCTTCCATGAGAGGTTGCTTGGGTGTGCGAGAGATTTTTTCCTCAAGAGAAACAAGCTTCAGACCCAAATCTTTGTACTCCGACCTCGTTGGGGACATGCATTAAGACGACAAGGAGTAGACCGATTTGATACCACCGATCCAGATTTTATGAGTAGAACGAAATGACTACAGATTATTACCAAATTCTTAACACAGAATAACAGAGATACAGTAAAACTGGTTTTCTATTCAATAAGGAAATACGCTTAAACTGTATAATGCAGCGGAAAACAAGCTTGCTGGAATGGTGGCGGCTTTTCTCTGACAAGAGATGTGACTGCTGTGCTCATTTGCAAGAATATGATTACAATGAGGCTCTCAAGGCCTTTTTACAATAAACAAGAGTTTCAAAAACCGTAAAAATCCAAAAACCTAACCCTAGGAGATGAAGCACCAAAAGTCATGTGGGCCCCGTTTGGGTAAGTCAGTACATCAACTTCTCGGGGTCGTAACTTTTGCATACGATCTCTGTTTTAGGCGTATGATAGCCCATTGGAAAGATCTATCCGAGGACTACAACAATTCACAAAATTTCATGATGAAATTTTGAACCTGCAAAATACCCCAAAAAATGTTGTTTAGAGCCTCAAAACGGCTCCGGAAGTTCAGGACCCGAAAAACTGCTAAAAATAGTAAATTATCACTATTGCTAGAAAGTTGTTTTGAGCCAACTGGAAAAGTTGGGTGGCCACTGATATCCACCTAGATGAATCCTCAATCCTTAGGAAGCAATGGTCTCCATTGTGTTGAGTTCCCCCATCAGATGAGGAAATTTCTGCTGAATTTGGCCCCGGGTGAGCCACTTGCCTTGGTGCAGGAGATGCCCTACTTTAAAGACTCGATAAAGTTGGATCCTTTGTTGACGAGTGCCATTGATATGTGTGTCCACAATCTGATCACTGGATGCCTATTGTATACAGTTGGGGTTGAGCTCTTTTTCTGTCAGTTGTTCTGCTACATCTGAGGTGTCCAATAATGGTGGGAAATAAGGCCGAAGGAGGTACACGTTGAACACTGGGTGCAGGCCAAGGAAAGGAGGAATGTTGAGCGCAAAAGAATTATCCCCCACAACCTTGGTGATGGTGTATGGTCATATCAGAGTGTGCGAAGCTTCCTATCGGGTCCTGTAAGGCGTTCTTTCTGCAAGTGCAACCAAACTTTGTCACCCACCTGAAACTTCTATGGAACCCGATGTTGATCATGGCGCTGCTTGTACTTGTCATTAGACTTTTATAGGATACCCTGGACCTGTTGGTGGATGTGCTGGATGCTCTCAATGAATCGGGTGGCTTTGTAAGCCTCAGTTGGATTAGGAGAGGAGTCAGTCTAGGTGACCGCAAGGGGAAGTGCAACATCTATGGGACCCAATGGTTGGAATCCCAACCCCACCTGAAAGGGGCTGTGGCCGGTTGAGCTATGCAGGGATTGGTTGTAGCTATGATGGACATAGGGAAGAATCTCATCCCATGTGCGAGGGTTCTTGGAATCATACATGCACAGGATATGCATGATCATTCCATTTATGACCTCGGTTTGGCCATCTTTTTGGGGGTGGAAGGCCGTGGATTTGGTGAGCTTGGTGTCCATCAGTGACTAGAGTCTCAACCAAAATGTGCTGAGAAATCGATTGTCCTGATTTGAGACAATGGTTTGTAGTATTCCAAAATGCACCCAGACTCGTTCAAAGAAGGGCTTGGTAGTGGCTTCTATTGTGATTCTCTTCTTACAAGCAACCAGAATCACCATCTTAGAAAAGAGATCGACAACCACAAAAACACAGTCATTTCCCTGCTTGGTGGATGGGAGGCCTGACATGTAGTCCATTGAGATGGATTCCCATGGTCTGTTAGGAGTAGGAAGAGGGGTGTACAGGCCCTATTTCTTAGTGGTTGGTTTGGCAATAGCGCAAGTAGTGCAAGACTTGATATACTTGTTGACCTCCTATCGAAGTTTTGGCCAATAGAAATGTTTTTGTAGCATCGCCACTATCTTTTCAACGCCGAAGTGTCCTGCCACCCGACTGTAGTGGGATTCCTAGATCAACTTTGCTCGCTCTCTTGAGGGAACACATATATGGCACAGACGACACAACAACCCATCCTGAAGATGGAAATTATCGACAACTACCTTTGCACCCAACATTTGGTAGGTGGTGGTGAAGTTCGGGTCTATATCATAGAGTTGGCGCCATCCAGAGGTCTCATGGACATAGGAGTCTAGCACTGTGGTGAGTGCCACGACTAGTGGTCTGTTGAGGCAATCAGTGACACGATTGGTAATTCCAATTTTATACTTGATATTGAGGTGGAATGGCTGCAATTATGTGGACCACTTTTGATGGCAGTCATTCTACAATTTTCCTTGTGTCTGCATGAATTGGAGTGGCTTATGATCAGTTTTGATGACTGTCTCCCTCCCAGGAATGTAATGTCTCCACTAGAAATAGGCTTTCACAATGGAGTACATTTCTTTGTCGTAAGTAGGGTACTTACGGACAACATCTGATAGTGTCACACTATGATAGGCCACGGGGTGGTCGTGCTGTGTGATAACAACACCCAAAGCATAGTCTGAAGCATCAGTCTCAATCTCAAAGGGTTGTTGCAGGTCTGGTAGTGAAAGTACTAGGGATGAGCACAAGTGCTGCTTCAAATCATCAAACGTTTGTTTTTGTGGCTTGACCCATGCAAATTTCACCTTACCACCACCCCTAGTTATTTGGCTGAGGGCCCATGCAATAAGGGAGAGTGCCTACACAAACCTGCAGCAGAAATTGGCAAGGCCGAAGAAGCTTCGAAGCTCAGTGAGTGTGGTTGGGGCTGGCCAGTCACGGATGACTTGAATCTTGGTTGGATCCACATGTACACCATGTTGATCAATGATGTAGCCTAGGTAATGGAACTTGTCCATGCCGAAGGAGCATTTTTCCAAGTTGGCATATAGCTTGTGTTGACGCAGGTTGTGCAGAACCTGTTGAATATGCTGCAAGTGTTCGACCCAAGTCTTGCTATAAATGAGAATGTCATCAAGATACACCACTACAAAAGTATTGGTGAATGGTCACAGGATATCATCCATCATCCTCATGAAAGTGGCTGGAGTATTTTCCAGACCAAAGGGCATGACCAACCATTCAAAAATACCTTCCTTTGACTTGAAGGCGATCTTCCATACATCTGTCTGTTCTATCGGGACCTTTTGGTAGGAAGATTTCAGATCAATCTTACTGAAGTATTTGGCTCCCATGAGTTGATCAAGGAGGTCGTCTATTCGGGGAATTGGGTATCAGTTTCTGACTATGATTTTATTAAGAGCTCGATAATCAATGCAAAGTCGCCAGGTGACATTTTTCTTCTGTACCAACACGATTGGTCTCCCACAAGGTGATGAGCTAGGATGTATGTGCCCCATTGTGGAGAAATTCTTGGATCTATCACTTGCTCTCCTCATTCTTCCATGACCTTATCTACTTTCTTCTGTTGTGTAGAGAGGTCGGCCACAAAGACCCTAGATGTGGCTGTGATTTTTCTCTCATTCTGAGAGCAGATCATGAAGAAGACAAACTTCCCCATCTGAGAGATGACCTTCCTACATTTCTTAGCAGATATCAAGGAAATAGCACTAGGTGGGACAACCTCGAGTATCCTGTACAATTTCATGTTTAAAGTAATAATAACACTACGAGGCTTGAACCCATATACAACATGACGTTTCCATAAATAAGGTTGTCCCAGAATAACATCACAAACTTCAAGAGGAGCAACATCACACAATACCTCATCTTTGAAGGGCTTGATGTCGTATGACAGTCGACACTGTTGGTTGACGCGGAGATCACTTCCTTGGAGGAGCCATCCAATGGTGTAGGGTTGTGGGTGCGGTGTTGTCGACAGGGCCAACCACTTGATGACCTCTGTCGATATGAGGTTCTTCTAGCTACCACTATCAACAATGAAGTGCAATGGGGTGCCTTTTACCCACATATGGGAATGGAAGAGGCACTCTCCTTCTTCTGTCTCGTCTGGTTCACCATGCTGGAGCTTGGTGGTAGAAACGGTGGAATTGGGTTCCGCGTCAATGATCCTTCTTCCCCTTTCTAGTTTTGACTCTGAGTCACAACCCACATCTGATTCAGAGGCTTTCACTTCAGCCACCAACATCTACTTTGAGCGATAGTCAACACTGTTATGCCAAGGGCTCTTATGGACATCACACCAGATGTCTCTCTGAATCTTTGATACCCAACTTGGTGCACAAGGTATGGAATATATTTGTGAAATCTGGCACTGCTTGGTCTCTTTCTTTCCGCAGTGTGGTCCATTTGGTATACAAGTTGTCATAACTTCAAACAGGTTAGTATTGTTCCTTAATAGCATCCCTGAAGGATTCCCAGGTGGTCATGACTATAAATAATGAAGGTTCCTCTATTTTCTTTTGCTCACAGAAAGTTTCCCACCAATATTTGACATGGGGAACAACTTTGAGGAGCGCAAAAGTAATATTTTCTCTATTCGAAAAGTTATGGATAGAGAAATACCCTTCTAGTAGATTCAACCACTTGTCTACAACATCCACATCTATCTGACCTTCAAATATAGGAATATCAAAGTTTATTTGTACCTTGAAGGGGGCGGTGCCTCCGCTCGAAGAATATGCGCGCCTGTTGGTAGTCTTTGAAGGATTTGCATGAAATTATCCATCATCTCATTCCTTTATTGCATGAGGGCTTCCTCAATCAACAGTTTGAAAGGATATCCTATCCCGTCATCTTTCTTTTCTCCTTCCATGAGAGGTTGCTTGGGTGTGCGAGAGATTTTTTCCTCAAGAGAAACAAGCTCGAGACCCAAATATTTGTATTCCAACCTCGTTGGGGACATGCATTAAGATGACAAGGAGCAGACTGATCTGATACCACTAGTCTGGATTTTATGAGAAGAAAGAAATGACTACAGATTATTACCAAATGCTTAACAAAGAATAACAGAGATACAATAAAATTGGTTTTCTATTCAATAAGGAAATAAGTTGAAACTGTAAAATGCAGCGGAAAACAAGCTTGTTGGAATGGTAGCGGCGTATCTCTGAGAAGAGATGTGAATGTTGCGCTCATTTGCAAGAATATGATTACAATGAGGCTCTCAAGGCCTTTTTACAATAAACAGGAGTTTCAAAAACTGTAAACATCCAAAAACCTAACCCTAAGAGTTGAAGCGCCAAAAGTCATGTGGGCCCCGTTTGGGTAAGTCAGTACATCAATTTCTTGGGGTCGTAACTTTTGCATATGATCTCCGTTTTAGGCATATGATAGCTCATTGGAAAGATCTATCCGAGGACTACAACAATTGCATAAAATTTCATGATGAAGTTTTTCAACCCCAACATACCCCAAAAAATGTCGTTTAGGGCCTCAAAATGGCTCCAGAAGTTTAGGACCCGAAAAACTTCTAAAAATAGTAAATTATCAAAATTGCTAGAAAGCTGTTTTGAGCCAACTGGAAAAGGTGGGTGGCCCCTGATATCCACCTAGATCAATCCTCCATCATTAGGAAGCAATGGTCTCCATTGTGTTGAGTTCCCCCATCAGATGAGGAAATTTCTGCTGAATTTGGCCCGGGGTGAGCCACTTGCCTTGGTGCAGGAGCTGCCCTGCTTTGATGACTCAATAAACCTGCATCCTTTGTTATCGAGTGCCCTTGATCTATGTGTCCACAATCTTATCATTGGATTCCTGTTGTATGCAGTTGGGGTTGAACTCTGTTGGTGTCAGTTGTTCTGCTACATCTGAGGTGTCCAATAATGGTGGGAAATAAGGCCGAAGGAGGTCCACATTGAACACTGGGTGCAGGCCAAGGAAAGGAGGAATGTTGAGTTCAAAATCATTATCCCCCACAACCTTGGTGATGGTGTATGGCCCATATCATAGTGGGAGAATCTTCCGATGGGGTCCTGTAAGGCATTATTTCTGTAAGTGCAACCAAACTTTGTCGCCCACCTGAAACTTATGTGGAATCCAATGTTGATCATGGTGCTGCTTGTACTTGTCATTAGACTTCTATAGGATACACTGAACCTGTTGGAGGATGTGTTGGATCCTCTCAATGAATTGGGTGGCTTTGTTAGCCTCAATTGGAGTAGGAGAGGAGTTAGTCGAGGTGACCGTAAGGGGAAGTGCAACAACTATGGGACCCAATGGTTGGAATCCCAACCCTACCTGAAAGGGGTTGTGGCCGGTTGAGCTATGCAAGGCTCGGTTGTAGCTATGCTAGACATAGGGAAGAATCTCATCCCATGTGCAAGGGTTATTGGAATTATACATGCATAGGATATGCACAATCATTTGATTTACAACCTTAGTTTGGCCATCTGTCTGGGGGTGGAAGGCCGTGGATTTGGTGAGCTTGGTGTTCAACAGTGACTAGAGGCTCGACCAAAATGTGCTAAGAAATCGACTGTCTCGATCTGAGACAATGGTTTGTGGGATTCCAAAATGTACCCAGACTTGTTCAAAGAAGATCTTGGTAGTGGATTTTGTTGTGATGCTCTTCTTGCAAGCAACCAGAATCGCCATCTTAGAAAAGCGATCGAAAACCACAAAAACGCAGTCATTTCCCCGCTTGGTGGATGGGAGGCCCGACATGTAGTCCATTGAGATGGATTCCCATGGTCTGTCAGGAGTAGGAAGAGGGGTGTACAGACCCTGTTTCTAAGTTGTTGATTTGGCAATAGCATAAGAAGTGCAAGACTTGATATACTTGTTGACCTCTTGTCGAAGTTTCGGCCAGTAGAAATATTTTTGTAGCATCGCCATTATATTTTTGACGCTGAAGTGTCTTGCCACCCAGCTATAGTGGGCTTCCAAGATCAACTTTTCTCACTCACTTGAGGGAACACATATATGGGCCAGACAAGACAACAACCCATCCTGAAGATGGAAATTATTAACAACTTCTTTTTCACCCAACATTTGGTAGGTGGTGGTGAAGTCCGGGTCTATCTCATAGAGTTGGGGCCATCCAAAGGTCTCATGGCCGCAAGAGTCTAGCACTGTGGTGAGTACCACGACTGTTGGTCTGCTGAGGCAATCATCGACATGGTTGGTGCTTCTTGTTTTATACTTGATGTTGAGGTGGAATTGCTGCATGTGGACCACTTTTGATGGCGATCATTCTACAATTTTCCTTGTGTCTGCATGAGCTGCAGTGGCTTATGATCAGTGTGGATGACTGTCTCCCTCCCAAGAATGTAATGTCTCCATTGGTAGTAGGCTTGCACAATGGAGTGCATTTATTTGTCATAATTAGGGTACTTACGGACAACATATGATAGTCTCTCACTATGATAGGCCACGGGGTGGCCATGCTACGTGAGAATGACACCCAAAGCATAGTCTGAAGCATCAGTATCAATCTCAAAGGGTTGCTGCAGGTCTGGTAGTGAAACTACTGGGGCTGATCACAAGCACTTCTTCAAATCATCGAACGCTTGTTGTTAGGGCTGGCCCCATGTGAATTTCTCCTTACCACCACCTCTGGTTATTTGGATGAGGGCCCATGCAATATGGGAGAATCTCAACACAAACCTGCGGTAGAAATTGGCAAGGCCCAAGAAGCTCCTTAGCTCAGTGAGTGTGGTTGGGGCTGGCCAGTCACAGATGACTTGGATCTTGGCTGGATCCACATGTACTCCATGTTGATCAATAATGTAGCCTAGGTAATGGACCCTGTCCATGCCGAAGGAGCATTTTTCCAAGTTGGAATATAGCTTGTGGTGAAGCAAGGTGTGCAAAACCTGTTGAATATGATGCAAGTGTTCGACCGAAGTCTTGCTGTAAATGAAAATGTCATCAAGATACACCACTACAAAAGTATTGGTGAATGGTCGCAGGATATCGTCCATCATCCTCATGAAAGTGGTTGGAGCATTTGTTATACCAAAGGGCATGACCAACCATTCAAAAATGTCTTCCTTTGACTTGAAGGCAGTTTTCCATACATTTGTCTGTTCTATCGGGACCTGGTGGTAGCCAGACTTCAGATCAATCTTACTGAAGTATTTGGCCCCCATGAGTTGATCAAGGAGGTCATCTATTTGGGGAATCGAGTGTCGGTTTTTTACTGTGATTTTATTAAGAGACCAATAATCAATGCAAAGTCACCAGGTTCCATCTTTCTTTTGTACCAGCATGATTGGGCTCCCACAAGGTGATGAGCTAGGATGGATGTGCCCCTTGTGGAGAAATTCTTGGATCTATCGCTTGATCTCCTCATTCTCTAATAGAGAGAAATGATAAGTTGTCCCATTGGGAAGCAGTGCATTTGGGGTCAGATCGATGGGGTGTTTGACCTAGAAGTACAGAGGTACCCTCATAGGAGTGGAGAAGATATCTGAGTATTCTTCCACGACCTTATCTACTTGCTTTTGTTGTGTGGAGAGGTCGGCTGCAAAGACCCTGGATGTAGCTGTGATTTTTCTCTCATTCTGAGAGTGGATCATGAAGAAGACAAACTTCCCCATCTGAGAGATGACCTTCTTACATTGCTTAGCAGAGATCAAGGAAATAACACTAGGTGGGACAGCCTTGGGTATCTTGTACAATTTCCTGTTCAAACTAATAATAACACTACGAGGCCTAGACTCATATACAACATAACATTTCCATAAATAAGGTTGACCCAAAATAACATCACACATTACCTCATCTTTGAAGGGCTTGATGCCATACGACAGTCGACATTGTTGGCTGAGACATAGATCACTTCCTTGGCAGAGCCATCCAATGGTGTAGGGTTGTGGGTGCGGCGTTGTCGGCAGTGCCAGCCGCTTGATGACCTCTACTGAGATGAGGTTATTTTGGCTACCACTATCAACAATGAAGTGCAGTGGGGTGCCTTTTACCCACATCTGGGAATGGAAGAGGCGCTCTCCTTCTTCTGTCTTGTCTGGTTCACCATGCTGGAGCTTGGTGGTAGCAATAGTGGCACTGGGTTCTGCATCAATGATCCATCTTCCCCTTTCCAGTTCTGACTTAGAGTCAGAACCTGGCTCTGATTCAGAGGATTTCACTTCAGCCACTAGCGTCTTCTTTGAGCGACAGTCAACAGTGTTATGCCAAGGGCTCTTATGGAAGTCGCACCACTTCGCAATATCTTTCTTTGTATTTTTGGTGTGCTTCTTTGCTTGCGGCTTGGACTGGTTGCCCTGATACTGTGCATATTTGCTCTATCCTTTGTTTTGTAGGTTGGGGATGCCCTTTCCTGGATTTTGTTGTGCAGGGTTCCCTGACCAAAATTGTAGCGTCTTTTGTTTGAGCTTCTACTCGATTTTGACGACATATCGGTAGGCCGTGCCCAAGGATGAGATGTCTAGAAATTCCATTTCAATCTGGATGTATCTATGCATAGCACCATGATACTTGAGCAACATATGTCTCTCTGAATCTTTGATACCCAACTTGGTGCGCAAGGTATGGAAGATATTTGTGAAATCTAGCACTGCTTGGTTTCTTTCTTGCCGCAGTGTGGTCCATTTGGTATACAAGTCATCATAACATCCAACAGGGTGGTATTGTTCCTTAATAACATCCCTAAAGGATTCCCAGGTGGCTGTGACTATAAATAATGAAGGTTCGTCTGTTTCCTTTTGCTCACAGAAAGTTTCCCACCAATCTTTGACATGGGGAACAACTTTGAGGAGTGCAAAAGTAATCTTTTCTCTATTCGAAAAGTTATGGAGAGAGAAATACCCTTCTAGTAGATTCAACCACTTGTCTACAACATATGCATCTATCTGACCTTCAAATATAGGAATATCTAAGTTTATTTGTACTTTGAATGGGGTGGTGCCTCTGCTCGAAGAAGATGCGTTGCCCGTTGGTAGTCTCCGAAGGATTTGCGCGAAATTATCCATCATCTCATCCCTCTATTGTGTGAGGGATTCCTCAATCAACAGTTTGAAAGGATCTCTTGTCCCGTCATCTTTATTTTCTCCTTCCATGAGAGGTTCCTTGGGTGTGCGAGAGATTTTTTCCTCAAGAGAAACAAGCTTGAGACCGAAATCTTTGTACTCCGACCTCGTTGGGGACATGCATTAAGACGACAAGGAGCAGACTGCTCTGATACCACTAATATGGATTTTATGAGAAGAAAAAAATGACTACATATTATTACCAAATGATTAACACAGAATAACAGAGATATAATAAAACTGTTTTTCTATTCAATAAGGAAATAAGATGAAACTGTAAAATGTAGCGGAAAACAAGCTTGCTGGAATGGTGGCAGCTTATCTCTGAGAAGAGATGTGATGGCTGTGCTCATTTGCAAGAAGATGATTACAATGAGGCTCTCAAGGACTTTTTACAATAAACATGAGTTTCAAAAACCCTAAACATCCAAAAACCTAACCCTAGGAGATGAAGCGCCAAAAGTCATGTGGGCCCCATTTGGGTAAGTCAGTACATCAACTTCCCGGGGTCGTAACTTTTGCATACGATCTCCATTTTAGGAATATGATAGCCCATTGGAAATATCTAACCGAGGACTACAATAGTTGCCCAAAATTTCAAGATGAAATTTTGCAATTACAACATACCCCAAAAAACGTCGTTTAGGGCCTCAAAACAACTCCGAAAGTTCAGCACCCGAAAAACTGCTAAAAATAGTAAATTATCAAAATTGATAGAAAGTTGTTTTGAGCCTGCTGGAAAAGATGGGTGGCCACTAATATCCACCTGGATCAATCCTCGATCCTTAGGAGGCAATGGTCTCCATTGCATTGAGTTCCCCCATCAGATGAGGAAATTTTTGCTGAATTTGGCCCCGGGTGAGCCACTTGCCTTGGTGCAGGAGATGCCCTGCTTTGACGACTTGATAAAGGTGGATCCTTTGCTGTCGAGTGCCCTTGATCTGTGTGTCCACAATCTGATCACTGGATGCCTATTGTATGCAGTCGGGGTTGAGCTCTATTGCTGTCAGTTGTTCTGCTACATCTGAGGTGTCCAATAATGGTGGGAAATAAGGCTGAAGGAGGTCCACGATGAACACTGGGTGCAGGCCAAGGAAAGGAGGAATGTTGAGTGCAAAAGAATTATCTCCTACATCCTTGGTGATGGTGTATGGCTCATATCAGAGTGGGTGAAGCTTCCGATGGGGTCCTGTAAGGCGTTCTTTCTGCAAGTGCAACCAAACTTTGTCACCCACCTGAAACTTATGTGGAATCTGATGTTGATCATGGTGTTGCTTGTACTTGTCATTAGACTTCTGTAGGATACCTTGAACCTATTAGCGGATGTGTTGGATCCTCTCAATGAATTAGGTGACTTTGTCAACCTCAGTTGGATTATGAGATGAGTCGGTCGAGGTGACTGCAAGGGGAAGTGCAACATCTATGGGACCCAATGGTTGGAATCCCAACCCCACCTGAAAGGGGCTGTGTTCGATTGAGCTATGTAGGGCTCGGTTGTAGCTATGATGGACATAGGGATGACTCTCATCCCATGTGAGAGGGTTCTTGGAATCATACATGCATAGGATATGCATGATCATTCGATTTACAACCTTGGTTTGGCTATCTGTTTGGGGGTGGAAGGCCGTGTATTTGGTGAGCTTGGTGTCCAGCAGTGACCAGAGGCTCAACCAGAATGTGCTGAGAGATCGACAGTCCCGATATGAGACAATGGTTTGTGGGATTCCAAAATGTACCCAGACTCGTTCAAAGAAGAGCTTGGCAGTGGCTTATGTTGTGATGCTCTTCTTGCAAGCAACCAGAATCACCATCTTAGAAACGATCGACAACCACAAAAACATAGTCATTTCCCTACTTGGTGGATGGGAGGCCCGACATGTAGTCCATTGAGATGGATTCCCATGGTCCGTCAGGAGTAGGAAGAGGGGTGTACATGCCCTGTTTCTTAGTGGTTGGTTTGGCAATAGTGCAAGAAGTGCAAGACTTGATATACTTGCTGACCTCCTATCGAAGTTTCGGCCTGTAGAAATGCTTTTGTAGCATCACCACTGTCTTTTCGATGCCGAAGTGTCCTGCCACCCAGCTGTAGTGGTATTCCTAGATCAACTTTGCTCACTCACTTAAGGGAACACATGTATGGCCCAGACAACACAACAACCCATCCCAAAGATGGAAATTATTGACAATTGCCTTTGCACCCAACATTTGGTAGGTGGTGGCAAAGTCCAGGTCTATCTCATAGAGTTGGCGCAATCTAGAGGTCTCATGGCCACAGAGTCTAGCACTGTGGTGAGTGCCACGACTAGTGGTCGGCTGAGGCAATCAGCGACACGGTTGGTGCTTCCTGTTTTATACTTGATGTTGAGGTGGAATTGCTGCAAGTATGTGGACCACTTTTGATGGCAGTCATTCTGCAATTTTCCTTGTGTCTGCATGAACTGGAGTGGCTTATGATCAGTGTGGTTGACTGTCTCCCTCTCAGGAATGTAATGTATCCACTGCCAACAAGATTTCACAATGGAGTACATTTCTTTGTCATAAGTAGGGTAGTTACGGACAACATCCAATAGTGTCACACTATGATAGGCCACAGGGTGGTCGTGCTACATGATAACGACACCCAAAGCATAGTATGAAGCATCAGTCTCAATCTCAAAGGGTTGTTGTAGGTATGGCAGTGAAAGTACTGGGGCTAAGCACAAGCACTGCTTCAAATTATCAAATGCTTGTTGTTGGGGCTGGCCCCATGTGAATTTCACCTTACCACCACCCCTGGTTATTTGGCCGAGGGCCCATGCAATATGGGGGAATCCCAACACAAACCCGCGGTAGAAATTGGCAAGGCCCAAGAAGCTCCAAAGCTCAGTGAGTGTGGTTGGGGATAGCCAGTCACGGATGACTTGGATCTTGGCTGGATCCACATGTACACCATGTTGATCAATGATGTAGCCTAGGTAATGGACCTTGTCCATGCCGAAGGAGCATTTTTCCAAGTTGGCATATAGCTTGTGCTGTCCCAGGGTGTGCAGAACCTGTTGAATATGCTGCAAGTGTTCGACCCAAGTCTTGCTGTAAATGAGAATGTCATCAAGATACACCACTACAAAAGTATTGGTGAATGGTCGCAGGATATTGTCCATCATCCTCATGAAAGTGGCTGGAGCATTTTTCATACCAAAGGGCATGACCAACCATTCAAAAAGACCTTCCTTTGAATTGAAGGTGGTCTTCCATACATCTGTCTTTTCTATCGAGACCTGGTGGTAGGAAGACTTCAGATCAATCTTACTGAAGTATTTTCCCCCCATGATTTGATCAAGGAGGTTGTCTATTCGGTGAATCGGGTATCAGTTTATGACTGTGATTTTATTAAGAGCCCAATAATCAATGCAAAGTTGCCAGGTGCCATCTTTCTTCTATACCAACACGACTGGGCTCCCGCAAGGTTATGAGCTAGGATGGATGTGCCCCTTGTGGAGAAATTATTGGATCTGTCACTTGATCTCCTCATTCTCTAACAGAGAGTGATGATAGATTGGCCCATTGGGCAGTGGTGTGCTGGGGGTCAGATCGATGGGGTGCTTGACCTAGTAGTGCAGAGGTACCCCGGTAGGCGAGGAAAATATATCCGAGTATTCTTCCACGACCTTATCTACTTGCTTCTATTGTGTGGAGAGGTCAGCCGCAAAGACCCTGGATGTGGCGGTGATTTTTCTCTCATTCTGAGAGAGGATCACGAAGAAGACAAAATTCCCCATCTGAGAGATGACCTTCTTGCATTGCTTAGCAGAGATCAAGGAAATAGCACTAGGTGGGACAGCCTTGAGTATCTTGTACAATTTCCTGTTCAAAGTAATAATAACACTACGAGGCCTAGACTCATATACAACATGAAGTTTCCATAAATAAGGTTGGCCCAAAAGAACATCACAAACTTCAAGAGGAAAAACGTCACACAATACCTCATCTTTGAAGGGCTTGATGTCGTACGATAGTCGACACTGTTGGTTGACGCGAAGATCACTTCCTTGAAGGAACCATTCAATGGCGTAGGGTTGTGGGTGCAGCATTGTTGACAGGGCTAGATGCTTGATGACCTCTACTGAGATGAGGTTCTTCTAGATACCACTATCAACAATGAAGTGTAGTGGGGTGCCTTTTACCCACATCTGGGAATGGAAGAGGCACTCTCCTTCTTTCGGCTCATCTGGTTCACCATGATGGAGTTTGGTGGTAGAAACGGTGGCACTGGGTTCCATGTCAATGATCCATCTTCCCCTTTCTAGTTCTGACTCAGAGTCAGAACCCACATCTAATCCAGAGGCTTTCACTTCAGCCACCAATGTCTTCTTTGAGCGACAATCAACAGTGTTATTCCAAGGGCTCTTATGGAAGTTGCACCACTTCCCGATATCTTTCTTTGTCTTTCCAGTGTCCTTCTTTGCTTGCGACTTGGACTGGTTGTCCTGATACTGTGCATATTTGCTCTATCCTTTGTTCTATGGGTTGGGGCTGCCCATTCCCGGCTTTTATTGTGAGGAGTTCCCTGACCCAAATTTCCGCGTCTTTTTTTTGAGCTTCTGCTCGATTTTGATGGGATATCGATAGGCCGCGCCCAAGGATGAGATGTCTAGAAATTACATTTCAGTCTAGATGCATCTATGCAGATCACTGCGATACTTGAGCACCAGATGTCTCTTTGAATATTTGATACCCAACTTGGTGCGCAAGGTATGGAATATATTTGTGAAATCTGGCACTACTTGGTCTCTTTCTTGCCGCAGTGTGGTCCATTTGGTATACAAGTTGTCATAACTTCAATAGCTTAGTATTTTTCCTTAATAGCATCCCTGAAGGATTCCCAGGTGGTCGTGATTGTAAATAATGAAGGTTCCTCTATTTCCTTTTGCTCACAGAAAGTTTCCCACCAATATTTGACATGGGGAACAACTTTGAGGAGCGCAAAAGTAATCTTTTCTCTGTTCGAAAAGTTATGGACAGAGAAATACCCTTCTAGTAGATTCAACCACTTGTCTACAACATCCATGTCTATCTGACCTTCAAATATAGGAATATCAAAGTTTATTTGTACCTTGAAGGGGGCGGTGCCTCCGCTCGAAGAAGATGCGTCGCCTGTTGGTAGTCTCCGAAGGATTTGCGTGAAATTATCCATCATCTCGTTCCTCTATTGCATGATGGATTCCTCAATCAATAGTTTGAAAGGATCTCCTATCCCGTCATCTTTCTTTTCTCCTTCCATGAGAGGTTGCTTGGGTGTGCGAGAGATTTTGTCCTCAAGAGAAACAAGCTCGAGACCCAAATCTTTGTATTCTAACCTCGTTGGGGACATGCATTAAGACGACAAGGAGTAGACCGAAGTCTACAAACGTATTGGTGAATGGTCACAGGATATCATCCATCATCCTCATGAAAGTGGTTGGAGCATTTGTCAGACCAAAGGGCATGACCAACCATTCAAAAAGGCCTTCCTTTGACTTGAAGGTAGTTTTCCATACATCTGTCTGTTCTATTGGGACCTGGTGGTAGCCAGACTTCAGATAAATCTTACTGAAGTATTTGACCCCCATGAGTTGATCAAGGAGGTCGTCTATTCGGGGAATCGGGTATCGGTTTGTGACTGTGATTTTATTAAGAGCCCGATAATCAATGCAAAGTCACCAGGTTCCATCTTTCTTCTGTACCAATACGATTAGGCTCCCACAAGGTGATGAGCTAGGACAGATGTGCCCCTTGTGGAGCAATTCTTGCATCTGTCGCTTGATCTCCTCATTCTCTAATAGAGAGCGACGATAGACTGGCCCATTGGGCAGCAGTGCGCTTGGGGTCAGATCGATGGGGCGCTTGACCTGGAAGTACAAAAGTACCTCGGTAGGCAAGGAGAAGATATTTGAGTTTTCTTCCACGACCTTATCTACTTGCTTCTGTTGTGTGGAGAGGTCGGCCGCAGAGACCCTGGATGTGGCTGTGATTTTTCTCTCATTCTGAGAGCGGATCACGAAGAAGACAAAATTCCATGTCTGAGAGATGACCTTCTTGCATTGCTTAGCAGAGATCAAAGAAATAGCACTAGGTGGGACAGCCTCGGGTATCCTGTACAATTTCCTATTCTAACTAATAATAACACTACGAGGCCTAGAATCATATACATCATGACATTTCCATAAATAAGGTTGGCCCAAAAGAACATCACAAACTTCAAGAGTAGTAACATCACACAATACCTCATCTTTGAAGGGCTTGATGTCATACGATGGTCGACACTGTTGGCTGACACAGAGATCACTTCCTTGGTGGAGCCATCCAATGGTGTAGGGTTGTGGGTGCGGCGTTGTCGAAAGTTCCAGCCACTTGATGAACTCTGCTAAGATGAGGTTCTTTTGGCTACCACTATCAACAATGAAGTGTTGTGGGGTGCCTTTTACCCACATCTGGGAATGGAAGAGGCACTCTCCTTCTTCTGGCTTGTTTGGTTCACCATGCTGGAGCTTGGTGGTAGCAACAGTGGCACTGGGTTCCACGTCAATGATTCGTCTTCCCCTTTCTAGTTCTGACTCAGAGTCAGAACCCACATCTTATTCAGAGGCTTTCAGTTCAGCCACCAGCGTCTTCTTTGAGTGATAGTCAATAGTGTTATGCCAAGGGCTCTTATGGAAGTCGCACCACTTCGGGGTATCTTTCTTTTTATTTCCAGTGTCCTTCTTTTCTTGTGGATTGGACTGGTTGTCCTGATACTGTGAATATTTTCTCTGTCCTTTGTTCTGTGGGTTGGGGCTGCCCTTTCTTGGATTTTGTTGTGAGGGGTTCCCTAACCCAAATTGTAGCATCTTTTGTTTGAGCTTCTACTCGATTTTGACAGCATATCGGTAGGCCGCACCCAAGGATGAGATGTCCAGAAATTCCATTTTGGTCTAGATGTATCTATGCAGAGCACCGTGATACTTGAGCAACAGATGTCTCTCTGAATATTTGATACCCAACTTGGTGCGCAAGGTATAGAAGATATTTGTGAAGTTTGGCACTGCTTGGTCTCTTTCTTGCTGCAGTGTGGTCCATTTGGTATACAAGTCATCATAACTTCCGACAGGGTAGTATTGTTCCCTAATAGCATTCCTAAAGGATTCCCAGGTGGATGTGACTATAAATTGAAGGTTCCTCTATTTCCTTTTGCTCACAGAAAGTTTCCCACCAATCTTTGACATGGGGAACAACTTTGAGGAGCGCAAAAGTAATCTTTTCTCTATTTGAAAAGTTATGGACAGAGAAATACCCTTCTAGTAGATTCAACCACTTGTCTACAAAATATACGTCTATCTGACCTTCAAATATAGGAATATTGAAGTTTATTTGTACCTTGAAGTGGGTGGTGCCTCCGCTAGAAGAAGATGCGTCGCCTGTTGGTAGTCTCCAAAGGTTTTGCGCGAAATTATCCATCATCTCATTCCTTTGTTGTGTGAGGGCTTCCTCAATCAGCAGTTTGAAAGGATCTCCTATCCTATCATCTTTCTTTTCTCCTTCCATGAGAGGTTGCTTGGGTGTGCGAGAGATTTTTTCCTCAAGAGAAATAAGCTTGAGACCCAAATCTTTGTACTTCGACCTCATTGGGGACATGCATTAAGACGACAAGGAGAAGACCGCTCTGATACCATTGATCTAGATTTTATGAGCAGAACGAAATGACTACAGATTATTACCAAATTCTTAACACAGAATAATAGAGATACAGTAAAACTGGTTTTCTATTCAATAAGGAAATAAGCTGAAACTGTAAAATGCAGCGGAAAACAAGCTTGCTGGAATGGTGGCGGCTTATCTCTGAGAAGAGATGTACTGTTTTGCTCATTTGCAAGAAGATGATTAAAATGAGGCTCTCAAGGACTTTTTACAATAAACAAGAGTTTCAAAAACCCTAAACATACAAAAACATAACCCTAGGAGATGAAGCGCCAAAAGTCATGTGGGCCCCGTTTGGGTAAGTCAGTACATCAACTTCCCGGGGCTGTAACCTTTGCATACGATCTCTGTTTTAGGCGTATGATAGCCCATTGGAAAGATCTATCCGAGGACTACAAAATTTGCACAAAATTTCATAATGAAATTTTATAACCGCAACATACCCCAAAAAACGTTGTTTAGGGCTTCAAAACGGCTCTGGAAGTTCAGGACCTGAAAAACTGCTAAAAATAGTAAATTATCAAAATTGCTAGAAAGTTGTTTTGAGCCAGCTGGAAAAGGTGGGTGGAAACTGATATCCACCTGGATCAATCCTCCATCTTGAGGAAGTAATGGTCTCCATTGCATTGAGTTCCCCCATCAGATGAAGAAATTTATGCTGAATTTGGCCCCGAGTGAGCCACTTGCCTTGGTGCAGGAGATGTCCTGCTTTGATGACTCGATAAAGCTGGATCCTTTGTTGTCGAGTGCCCTTAATCTATGTGTCCAAAATATGATCATTGGATGTCTGTTGTATGCAGTCGGGGTTGAGCTATGTTGCTGTCAGTTGTTATGCTACGTCTGAGGTGTCCAATAATGGTGGGAAATAAGGCCGAAGGAGGTCCACTTTGAACACTAGGTGCAGGCTAAGGAAAGGAGGAATGTTGAGCGCAAAAGAATTATCCCCCATAGCCTTGGTGATGGTGTATGGCCCATGTTGGAGTGGTCGAAGCTTTCGATGGGGTCCTGTAAGGCATTCTTTCTGCAAGTGAAACCAAACTTTGTCGCCCACCTGAAACTTATGTGGAACTCGATGTTGATCATGGTGTTGCGTGTACTTGTCATTAGAATTTTGTAGGATACCCTGAACTTGTTGGTGGATGTGCTGGATCCTCTGAATGAATCGGGTGGCTTTGTCAGCCTCAGTTGGAGTAGGAGAGGAGTTAGTCTAGGTGACCGCAAGGGCAAGTGCAACATCTATGGGACCCAATGGTTGGAATCCCAACCCCACCTGAAAGTGGCTGTGGTCGGTTGAGCTATGCAAGGCTCGATTGTAGCTGTGCTCGACAGAGGGAAGACTCTCATCCCATGTACGAGGGTTATTTGAATCATACATGCGTAGGATATGCATGATCATTCGATTTATGACCTCGGTTTGGCCATCTGTTTGGGGCTGGAAGGTCGTGTATTTGGTGAGCTTGGTGTCCAGCAGTGACCAGAGGCTCAACCAGAATGTGCTGAGAAATTGACAGTCCCGATCTGAGACAATGGTTTGTGGGATTCCAAAATGTACCCAAACTCGTTCAAAGAAGATCTTGGCAGTGGCTTCTGTTGTGATGCTCTTCTTGCAAGCAACCAGAATCGTCATCTTAGAAAAGTGATCGACAACCACAAAAACATAGTCATTTCCCCGCTTGGTGGACAGGAGGCCTGACATGTAGTCCATTGAGATGGATTCCCATGGTCTGTCAGGAGTAGGAAGAGGGGTGTATAGGGCATGTTTCTTAGTGGTTGGTTTGGAAATAGCACAAGCATTGCAAGACCTGATATACTTGCTGACCTCCTATCGAAATTTCGGTCAGTAGAAATGTTTTTGTAGCATCAACACTGTATTTTCAACACCGAAGTGTCCTGCCACCTAGCTGTAGTGGGATTCCCAAATCATCTTTTCACGCTCACTTGAGGGAACACATATATGGCCCAGACAACACAACAACCCATCCTGAAGATTGAAATTATTGACAACTGCCTTTGCACCCAACATTTGGTAGGTGGTGGTGAAGTATGGGTCTGTCTCATTAAGTTGGAACCATCCAGAGGTCTCATGGCCGCAGGAGTCTATCACTGTGGTGAGTTCCACGACTAGTAGTCTTCTGAGGCAATCAACGACACGGTTGGTGCTTCCTATTTTATACTTGATGTTGAGGTGGAATTGCTGCAAGTATGTGGACCAATTTTGATGGCGGTCATTCTGCAATTTTCCTTATGTCTGCATGAATTAGAGTGGCTTATGATTAGTGTGGATGACTCTCTCCCTCCTTGGAATGTAACGTCTCCACTGGCAACAGGATTTCACAATGGAGTACATTTCTTTGTCATAAGTAGGGTACTTACGAACAACATCTGATAGTGTCAAACTATGATAGGCCACGGGGTGGCTGTGCTGCGTGAGAACGACACCCAAAGCATAGTCTGAAGCATCAATCTCAATCTCAAAGGGTTGTTGCAGGTCTGGTAGTGAAATTGTTGGGGCTGAGCACTATCGCTGCCTCAAATCATCAAATGCTTGTTGTTGGGGCTGGCCCCATGTGAATTTCACCTTACCACCACCCCTGGTTATTTGGTTGAGGGCCCATGCAATATGGGAGAATCCCAACACAAAACTACGACAGAAATTGGCAAGGCCCAAGAAGCTCCGAAGCTCAGTGAGTGTGGTTGGGGCTGGCCAGTCACGGATGACTTGGATCTTGGCTGGATCCACATGTACACCATGTTGATCAATGATGTAGCCTAGGTAATGGACCTTGTCCATGCCGAAGGAGCATTTTTCCAAGTTGGCATATATCTTGTGTTGTCGCAGGGTGTGCAGAACCTGTTGAATATGCTGCAAGTGTTTGACCCAAGTCTTACTGTAAATGAGAATGTCATCAAGATACACCACTACAAAAGTATTGGTGAATGGTCACAGGATATCATCCATCATCCTCATGAAAGTGGCTGGAGCATTTGTCAGACCAAAGGGCATGAAAAACCATTCAAAAATACCTTCCTTTGACTTGAAGGCGATCTTCCATACATCTGTCTATTCTATCGGGACCTGGTGGTAGCCAGACTTTAGATCAATCTTACTGAAGTATTTGGCCCCCATGAGTTGATCAAGGATGTCATCTATTCAGGGAATCGGGTATTGGTTTTTTACTATGATTTTATTAAGAGGTCGATAATCAATGCAAAGTCGCCAGGTGCCATCTTTCTTCTGTACTAACATGATTGGGCTCCCGCAAGCTGATGAGCTAGGATGGATGTGCCCCTTGTGGAGAAATTCTTGGATCTATCGCTTGATCTCCTCATTCTCTAACAGAGAGTGAAAATAGACTGGCCCATTGGGCAGTGGTGCATTGGGGGTCAGATCGATGGGGTGCTTGACCTGGCAGTGCAGAGGTAACTTGGTAGGCGAGGAGAATATATCCGAGTATTCTTCCACAACCTTATATACTTGCTTCTGTTGTATGGAGAGGTCGGTCGTAGAGTCGCTGGATGTGGCTGTGATTTTTCTCTCATTCTGAGAGAAGATCATGAAGAAGACAAACTTCCCCGTCTGAGAGATGACCTTCCTGCATTGCTTAGCAGAGATCAAGGAAATAGCACTAGGTGGGACAGCCTCGGGTATCCTGTTCAAAGTAATAATAACACAACGAGGCCTAGACTCATATACAACATGACGTTTCCATAAATAAGGTTGGCCTAAAAGAACATCACAAACTTCAAGAGGAGCAACATCACACAATACCTCATCTTTGAAGGGCTTGATGTCATACGACAGTCGACACTGTTGGCTGACGCGGATATCGCTTCCTTGGAGGAGCCATCCAATGGTGTAGGGTTGTGGGTGCGGCATTGTTGACAGGGCCAGTTGCTTGATGACCTCTGCTGAGATGAGGTTCTTCTGGCTACCACTATCAACAATGAAGTGCAATGGGGTGCCTTTTACCCACATCTAGGAATGGAAGAGGCACTCTCCTTCTTTTGGCTCGTCTGGTTCACCATGTTGGAGCTTGGTGGTAGAAACAGTGGCACTAGATTCCGCGTCAATGATCCATCTTCCCCTTTCTGGTTCTGACTCAGAGTCAGAACCTGCATCTGATTTAGAGGCTTTCACTTCAGCCACCAACGTCTTCTTTGAGCAACAGTCAACAATGTTATGCCAAGGGCTCTTATGGAATTCACACCACTTCCTAGTATCTTTCTTTGTCTTTCCGGTGTCCTTCTTTGCTTACGGCTTGGACTGGTTTTCCTGATACTGTGCATATTTTCTCTGTCCTTTGTTTTGTGTGTTGGGGCCCCCCTTTCCTGGATTTTTTTGTGAGGGGTTCCCTGACCCAAATTGTCGTGTCTTTTGTTTGAGTTTCTGCTCGATTTTGACGGTATATCGGTAGGCCGCACCCAAGGATGAGATGTCTAGAAATTCCATTTCGGTCTGGATGCATCTATGCAGATCATCATGATACTTGAGCACCAGATGTCTCTCTGAATCTTTGATACCCAACTTGGTGCGCAAGGTATGGAATATATTTGTGAAATCTGGCACTGCTTGGTCTCTTTCTTGCCACAGTGTGGTCCATTTGGTATACAAGTTGTCATAACTTCCAACAGGTTAGTATTGTTCCTTAATAACATCCCTGAAGGATTCCCAGGTGGCTATGACTATAAATAATGAAGGTTCCTCTGTTTCCTTTTTCTCATAGAAAGTTTCCCACCAATATTTGACATGGGGAACAACTTTGAGGAGTGCAAAAGTAATCTTTTCTCTATTCAAAAAGTTATGGACAGAGAAATACCCTTCTAGTAGATTCAACCACTTGTCTACAACATCCACGTCTATCTAACCTTCAAATATAGGAATATCAAAGTTTATTTGTACCTTGAAGGGGGCTGTGCCTCCGCTCAAAGAAGATGCGTCACCTGTTGGTAGTCTCTGAAGGATTTGCGTGAAATTATCCATCATCTAGTTCCTCTGTTGCGTGAGGGATTCCTCAATCAACGGTTTGAAAGGATCTCCTATCCCATCATCTTTCTTTTCTCCTTCCATGAGAGGTTGCTTGGGTGTGCGAGAGATTTTGTCCTCAAGAGAAACGAGCTCGAGACCCAAATCTTTGTACTCCGACCTCATTGGGGACATGCATTAAGACGACAAGGAGAAGACCGCTCTGATACCACTGATCTGTATTTTATGAGCAGAATGAAATTACTACAGATTATTACCAAATGCTTAACATAGAATAACATAGATACAGTAAAACTGGTTTTCTATTCAATAAGGAAATAAGTTGAAACTGTAAAATGCAACAGAAAACAAGCTTGTTGGAATGGTGGCGGCTTATCTCTGAGAAGAGATGTGACTGCTGCGCTCATTCGCAAGAAGATTATTACAATGAGGCTCTCAAGGCCTTTTTACAATAAAAAGGAGTTTCAAAAACCCTAAACATCCAGAAACCTAACCCTAGGAGATGAAGTGCCAAAAGTCATGTGGGCCCCGTTTGGGTAAGTCAGTACATCAACTTCCCGGGGTCGTAACTTTTGCATACGATCTCTGTTTTAGGCATATGATAGCCCATTGGAAATATCTATCTGAGGACTACAACATTTGCAAAAAATTTCATAATGAAAATTTTCAATCGTAACATACCCCAAAAAACGTCGTTTAGGGCCTCAAAATGGCTCCAGAAGTTCAGGACTCGAAAAACTGCTAAAAATAGTAAATTATCAAAATTGCTAGAAAGTTGTTTTGAGCCAGCTAGAAAAGGTTGGTGGCAGTCATTGAATCTACTATTGAGAAGGAATGAGTGACATACCTTTATATCGCTTCCTTAGGTCTCTGTTGTTCCTACTTCACTCTGGTGCTCTTGTGAAATCAGTTCCAAGACAACACAAACCAACCAAGGTGAAGATAGAAAAGTATATTCAATGTCAACCTATGCATATGATCAAGGAGTTATGCAATAAAATAAGAGTGATTTTATGGGAAAGGGACATGCCGCTATATTATATTAAATGAAAGTAGAAGATACAACCAGATCGCCTTGATGTCGCAAGCTTCCTTTCAGTGACCCTTGGTTCCAACACACACACTCGCTCTACACTTGCATGAAGAAGATCCAATACAGCTTGATAGAAAAATAGAGTCTTCAAGCTTCTATCCAAACAGAGTTCTTCACACAATTATTTCACCAATTCTTCATTCAATATTGCTTAAACTTTTCGACGAGAAACCTTTCAATATATAGGAGAAGGAGAGATGGTTAAATGGATGAGGATGATCCCACTAAATCTGAGAAGTCAGTAGGATTCCAAACATGCGAATACCAACTCATTTTCTAGAAGATACTCTTCTATAACCTTCATAACTTCCTCTTCCTTTCAAGCTTCAAAATAGGTTCGCACCCTACCTATAGAGCAGACTGCGAACTCCTCGCAGTCTAGGTATAGGGTTGCCTGCGAGAATCAAGATTCTCACACCCTACACCATATGCAATTTGTGAACTCACTATAAAAATATGTTTTGTAGAGGAATACAACAATCACTTTTCTCAGGCAAAAAGTCCTAGTGGGAGCCTAAACACATCACTGTAGAGACATCACCAGAGTGACCAAAATAATGTGTAACATAATGCCCCCCAAAGTATGAGGCTGGAACTTGTTATAGCCAAAATACTTTTTAAAATGCGTGTGTGTGTCAGAAACAAGGAGCGCACCTAATCAAAAACCTGTAAACAACCAAGCATTTGTAGAATATAATACCAGTTCTAAGGTAGGCATTCCCATGCTCAGATCACAAATGAATGAAATCATAAATGTAGGCCATGGCCACCAATCATACACCGTGGCTCCATGTCATCAAAATGTTACATAGCCACTAGGAATACACTGTGGATGTATGTTAGAAGACTTAAATTAAGACATATACACGTGACATACAAAGTGGATCTATGTGTCGATACAAATCATACATACTCCATCGCAACCTAGATAAAAAAGATGTGATCCAGGGTCTTCAATCCCATCACCTGAAAGTACGAATCTAGCCATGTGATTAAATGTGTTGAAGTTGAACATGGTAGAAACCACTCGATTACCGATCATTGATGAAAATCATTAACAAGTGTGAGGGAAATCACCATTGATGTCAATGACTCCCAAGGTACTGAAGTACAATCCAAATGAATGCGAATGAATGAGATGAAGTCAAACACTCGGCAAAATCTCTCGATCAGGGATCAATGATGTGAAACCCCTATCGAAAGCGAAGAGACCTGCCACTAAGGCATGCAGATTCCAAGGTACTAAATGATTTTTATGTCTTATTCCCGGATAATGAGTTGGAGTCGACGGAAAAATAATTGTCAGAGGAGGGCCTTGATGTATCCCCCATCAATGAAATGAAATAAGAAATAGATTTTGAGGGTGAATTAAAGTATGAATATGAGTTGAAATGGACACAGGGAAGGCTGACATAGTAAGAATGGACAACTACAAATGGCCGACTCAATGGAGGGCTCATTTGAACTTCTCTTGAACATATGAATGACACAACAAAGGAATTGGAAACACTGACTCAAAGACGACCTAAGATATGGCCTTGTAGAAATTTGGACGAGAGACAAATGGATTTCCCAACCCGGATTCAAATGATGAATAGGGGGTGTCATGTTCAAGAGAGACACTTACTGCCATTAATACGAATACGAAAACACATCCCTTTCCCAAAATTTCCCCCACCATTTCTGGCGAGTACCTCTTTATTTTTACACAAGCTTGAGGAGGATAACATATGCTTGTCAATCTAATCTCATCCTTCGGATGAGTCCCTCAGAGTATGTTTAACGAACCCTAAGAAGGAGTGGTTTGGTCGCATTATGGGTCTTTCAATGTTTGTTTAATGAGTCCAAGATTAGAAAACTTGGGGGTTTTTCATGTTTTGAGAGTCTGAAAAACACTTAAAGAGAACTCTCCCGGTTTCTTTTTTGTAAACAAGTTCGACAAGACCGAAAAAGTGATAAACTATCGCCCATCAAACATTTTCTTCAAAAATTTTAACGAGCGTGAAAAGAACAAGATCGCTCGACAATCTTCTTGTTTTTATGGAGCATGAAAAGAGCTTAAAGAATACTCTCTTACATTTGTGATTTTCGTGTTACCATGACGAGTACGAACAGATGAGAAAAAGCATACTCGGTTGCGTTCTCATGTATTTTCGAGCGTGAGAACGAACGACGACTGACCTCGAGGTTTTTCCTACAAAAACCCTAAAAAAGTAGTCGTACATGTGACAAAAAGAAAAAACACTCGTACCCCATCGTTCAGACTTCGAAGTCGCTATATCTGTGAAAAAACCATACTCACAAGGCTATTATTGTATTAGGTTTTTTAAGAAAAGCAATACAAATAATATAAAAAATCAACAAGAAATAGTAAAACGTGAATAAATATGGGTGAAAAAGCCTTTTTACCATTTCATTGTTTCTTTGCCAAAAACTTGTCCAACATGCCTCATTTTTTCCCAAATTTCTTTGCTTGATTGCGGGAGGTACAAGCGATCATTTGGAAAATGGTTTCAACCAACGAGGTAATCTCCTGATTTTCCAACTTTTCCATGGTTTACTTTTGATTTTTATTGGTAATTTTAGAGTTTTGAGTCCATTTTAGGGTCGATATATGCGCTCAATCATTCTCGCAGGTGGGCCATTCGGGGCTTGCGAGAATCTATGATTTTCGTAGGTGGGCTTCAGGGCACCTGCGAGAATCTCTCACTGTGCAAAAGGTTCACCTCCGAGGGACGAAAAATAGATTTTTGTATGTGGTTTTGCTCAATAAAAAATTATGCAAGAGTTTAAAACAAGTTGATGAATTCCTTCTCATGGCTCCATTGCAGGTGTTGACCATCACGATGTTGGAATGGAGGGAAAGAGAACATGAGGAGGATGATGCCATTGCCGAGAATGATCTAGGTACAATTGCTGCCCTCCAGGAATGTGGGCTCTTAAAAATTTTTAGGATCCCGAGCATGAGAGCCCAACTCAGATTGTTAGAGTACTTGGTCCACATGTGGGATGTGGATCAACAATTATTTCATGTAGGATTCCACACGCTGACACTAGATATTGAGGATATCTATTTTTTGATGGGGTTGTCACGGCGTGGACACCATGCTACTTTGACCAGAGGTAGAGGTGGCAGACTTCCTATGAGCGAGTATGTTCATCGATATTGTGTTCCTGAGGTAGAGAGAAGCAAGGGCAAGGTTGCCATTTGGGGGGTCCAAGATTTGACCCTACGGACTATCTTGTTTACCATTGCATGCATGGCTAGGAGTGTGGCTCCACACATTTCTCTCCATATCTATTTCCAATATGCAATAGAATGCATAGAGCCTTGGGTTTTTAACTGGTCGAATGTGGTTCTCCGCAACATGAAGAGGCAACTGATAAAGTGCATAAGGGGTGCTCTGAAGAAGTTCGGGTATGGGTCACTTTTGGCTTCATTCTTCCTTGAGAGGGTCCCACTGTTGCAACTACAGGTGGATTGGGGTTTACCGACCCCACAGGATCCGAGGATGCTGAGGTGGTGTAACCTCATGGCTCGACACATAGCAGGGCCTATAATCAAGTATAATGATTCATTTCTTGACTAGTTGAGGCCCCAGATGCTGATGATCGATGAATATGCATATGCCGGTTTGGATTTCTGAGGAGATCCAAATTTGGCCCTGCCTGAGGATGCTCAATGGGGTGACTTAGGTGAGAAGTACACATTTTGTTCTTTTTAAATGTTTTTGAAAATTTTATTATATAAAATGTTTTTATGTTTATCCAAGGACTAATCAAAAAATTTCTTTTGATGACACAGATGTGGGGCTATATCGACCTCCAGGAACGTCTCCCATTCAGAGGTGAGGCGAAGCGGCTCCAGTGGCAAGATGGTATGCTGAGGACTATGAGGTAGTGGAACATAACTTAGAGGGGTTAACCGCGGATGTCCAGACATCGCTATTGGGGAGATCCCGAGATGTTATCAACACCATACTGTGGGCGTGTCCGAGTCTCTCAGTCGACTGCTCCGTAGGGTAGTGTTAGAAAAATAGGACCAAGGAGCAATAAAATAAAACAAATGTGGAAACAAAACACAGAAGATACACAATACAATAGAGACACAGATTTACGTGGTTCACCCAGTGTGGGCTACGTCCATCAGAGAAATTGCCAGGTCCTTCCTTTATTATTATTCATCATATGAAGGGATACAACCTACAACAAACCCGCTGTAACTTCCTCTTCTTTCTCTCATAGTCTCCTATCTCAGAATACAATATTCACCATCAACCATAGCCACAATACATTTCCCTCGTAAAAGAGGGTTGCCTTCTAGGGAAAAAAAACCTAACATAATCTCTACCGTTAGATCTGTGACCTTATAATGAATGGTCCAGATTTACAATGAAATTACAATATACATTTACAAGGCAATTTTTCTTTCAGGGGCTTTTCCCCCAAACCCCCACTGGGGGCTTGCTTTCCCCTAGCCCCCCAGCTAGGGGGATAGCCCCCCCAGACCCTGTAGAGGGGGTAACCCCCCTTTGCACTCCCCTACGTGGAAGAGTGTACATACTTCTGGGGTGTAAATATTTCATGGGGTATAAACACAGTTGAAAGCAAGGACCTCTGAATCATAAAGATAATCAGGCTCCACAACCAACAATCTCCCACTTGGAGACTGATCTCAACAACTCCACCGCTACTGTATATGCTAGAATCTGAACCTTCTTGGAGCTAGAAAATTTGTCATCTTCATATTCATTCTTGAATACCAACTGAAATTGAGCAGGAACTTAGTTTCTCCTTGGTTACTCCCTTTGTTAACATGTCTGCAGGATTCTGTCTATTGTGTATCTTTTCCAACTTCAAATGTCCATCTTCCAAGGAGGATCATATGAAGTGGTACCTCAAATGTATATGCTTAGTCTTTGAATGGAAGGCTGAGTTATTTACAAGGTGAATGGCACTCTGACTGTCATAGTACAACCTATTGTTCTCCTGCTTCTTTCCCAATTCCTCCATAAACCTTTGTAACCAAATCATCTCTTTACTAGCCTCTGTAGCAACAACATAATCTTCCTTTGTTGTTGAAAGTGCAACAACCTTTTTCAGCTTCAAAATCCAACTTACTATTGTTCTACCTATAGTAAAAACATACCTTGTGGTGCTCCTCCTACTATCTTTATCACCTGCCATATCTGAATCAACATATCCCTGTAGAAAAGTGTCTGAACCTCCAAAACATAATGCATGAGTAGTAGTACCTCTCAAATACCTGAGAATCCACTTTACTACCTCCCAATGTTCTTTACCTGGATT
>ML805872.1:130906-141865 GCA_009831015.1 Picea engelmannii
AGCTTTGTTCTATTTTCTTTATCAATATGGACAAATGCTTCACAACCGAAAGTTTTCAAAAAAGAATAGTTTACCTTTTTTCCTGTCCATTCCTCCTCTGGAATTATACCATCCAAAGAGCTTGAAGGTCCTTTGTTTATTAAATAAACATTAGTATCTACAACATCTACCCAGAACTGTAAGGGAAAACCGACATGCAATCTCATACTCCTTGCACGCTCCATGATTGTCCTGTTCATCCTTTCTGACACACCATTTTCTTGTGGTGTTCTTGGAACTGTCTTCTCTCTGCAAATCCCATGGTATGAATAGTAATCATCAAACTCCTTGCTGCAATATTCACCTCCATTATCTGATCTGAGACACTTCAACTTTTTTCTCGTCTCATTCTCAACCAAAGCTTTCCATTTCTTAAAAGTATCAAAAACATTAGATTTTTGTCGAATGCAATAAACCCAACTTTTTCTAGTTGCATCATCAATAAAAGTAAAATAATAATTAGAGCCACCAAGAGATGATACCTGAGCTAGTCCCGATACATCTATATGTACAAGCTCTAACCTTTCATTCTTCTTTTCTTTTTCAACTCTGAGAAATCTGACTCTCTTTTTTTTTCCATAAACACAATGCTCACAGAAGTCAAAATCAATTTTTTAAGATCTGGAAACAAATTTCTTTTGTGAAGTATCTGCATACCCTTCTCACTCATGTGTCCAAGCCTATGATGCGATAGTGTTGTATCCACTCCTGTAGAATCTAAAGAGATAGAAGAGTCAGTATTACCAGTATGTAAATACAATGTACCTACCTTCTCTCCTTTCTCTATCACCAATGATCCTTTGATGAACTTCCACGTCTTATCTATAAATGTGGATATACAACCTTCACTTTCCAACTGCCCTGTTGAAATTAGATTTTTTCTTAAATCTGGAACATGTATTACCTCTTTCAACAACCATTGGTTTCCATTTCGTTGCTTTATTTTTACCTTTCCCATTCCAACAATTTTGCATGGTGCATCATCACCCAAATGAACCTGTCCAAAATCACCTTGAACATAATCTAGAAAATGTTTCCTATGGGGTGTGGCATGAAATGAAGCTCCTGAATCTACTACCCAAGACTCAGAAATATTATCTATAGAAAGAATCAAAGAATCTTGTAACACATCACCTGTTACACTTGCTTCCTGATTTCTCTCCTGCTGTCCATCTCTTTGTTTCTTTGGAGATCTGTAGTCTTTTTTCAGATGTCCTTTCTTCCCACAATTCCAGCACTCTATCTTTCCAAGTCTAGATTTGGATCTGCCCTTCCTATAATTTTCGTGGTTCCCTGAGCCCTTTCCTCTATCCTTTTGTCTTCCCCTCTTCTCCATGTTCAACGCATTATCTGATGTCTCACCTATTCTTTTCCGTCGCATTTCCTCACTAAGGATAACACCAACAACATCATCAAATTTTAAAGTATTTGAACCAGAGATAGAGTTACTTACAGCCATAACCAAGTTTTTCCATCTTTCTAGCAATGAGCACAAGATTAGAAGAGCCCTGACCTCATCATCAAAGTCCACTTTTACAGAACTTAGTTGATTAGTAACCGTATTAAATTCATTTAAATGATCTGCAACAGACCCACCTTCTGACATCTTCATATTAAATAATCTCTTCATTAGAAATACCTTATTGGACGCTGAGGGTTTTTCATACAATTTGGCCAATGTGTCCATCAAACCCTTCGTTGTCTTTTCTTTGGAAATATTGAAATCCACCGACGCTGCTAGGCTCAGTTGTATCGTTCCTAGAGCCTTTCTGTCAAGATTCTCCCATTCTTCGTCCTTCATGGCCATTGGCTTCTTTGCTAATCCACCCAATGGTAGGAATATATCCTTATGATATAAATAATCCTCCATCTGCATCTTCCATAACTGGTAGTTTTGGCCGTTAAATTTCTCGACCCTAAACTTTCCATTTTCCGACATTTCTCCCACTCAAACCAGGAAACCTCTTTTCCTGTGAGTTACCTTTGGCTTTTCTACCAGTTGTTAGAAAAACAGGACCGTGGAGCAATAAAATAAAACAAATGCGGAAAAAAAACACAAAAGATACACAATACAATAGAGACACAAATTTACGTGGTTCACCCAGTGTGGGCTACGTCCACCAGAGAACTTGCCAGGTCCTTCCTTTATTATTATCCATCATATGAAGGGATACAAACTACAGCAAACCCACTATAACTTCCTCTTCTTTCTCTCACAGTCTCCTATCTCATAATACAATATTCACCATCAACCATAGTCGCATTACATTTCCTTCATAAAAGAGGGTTGCCTTCTAGGGAAAAAAACCCTAACATAATCTCTACTGTTAGATCTGTGACCTTATAATGAATGGTCTATATTTACAATGAAATTACAATATACATTTACAAGGAAAATTTTCCTTCAGGGGATTCACCCCTGAATCCCCATCAGGGAACACTGCCCCCGAACCCCCGCTGGGGGCCCACTTTCCCCCAGACCCCCCAGCCGGGGGGATAGCCCCTCGAACCTCTGCACTCCCCCACGTGGAAGAGTGTACATACTTCTAGGGTGTAAATACTTCATGGGGTATAAACACGGCTAAAAGAAAGGACCTCTGAATCAGGAAGATAATCAGGCTCCACAACCAACAGGTAGCCCGAGCAGTTGTGTGTTATCGTGAGCGTCATCTGTGATGCTATTTTGTAGAAGCTATGGGCTTCATATTTTGAGATTTTGATCTTTGGACATAAAAAAATTGTAAAAACTTTTGATCGTTATATACATATATACGGCTTCTACCGACTTATTTTGTGTTGTATAATACATGTGATGTGTGATTGGTTTATAAAAGTCCCAAATGTTTGTCTAACACATAGTTAGCTAAGGCATCAGTAAATGTATTTAGACATCTAGGAATGTGCTGATATTCGATATAATCAAAATAATGTTTCAAGAGGTGAATTCGTAAATATACCCGTAATAAAGTAGGACTTCAGATAGCATAGACATTACTTAACTGTAGTACTACTAACTACAAATCGAGTCGTATAACCAGGTGGCAGATATCAAGTGAAATAGAATCAATCAAGAATTCGATGATGATGCTATATTCTGCGATATTATTGGTCACACGACCTAGGCACACACCTCGTAGACTGATAAGTTCATTTGTAGGTGCGTAGATTTCCCATGTAGCAGAAGCAAGGTTTTGAGTACTACGACTAGCGCCATTGGTGAAGCTAATGTGGGGTAGCGAAGACTTTGACATCTGGAAACCAAGCACAACACAAGATAAAAAGTCGAGGGCAGAGACCAAATAACAAAAAAGGATACTAAAGTAACACACAAAAAGTATGATACAATAAAATAAAAGCACTCATGCACAGGTGATATTAAGCATAGTACTTCTTTAAGTACAACCCATTTCTAGGTTCACTCAAAGGGATATCATCGTAGTCCACCAACTCGTAAGCTCCTTTCTCCAAAACTCGTCTGACGATATAAGGACCTTGCCACATAGCTTCAAATTTTCTAGCTCTTAGCATATCCTGATCTTGTTCGTAAAGGAGAACCAGATCACCTTTGGAGAAAATGTGTGGCTTGACATGTTTGTCATATTGGGATTTGACGCATTTCTTCTGGGCTTCTATAACTAGGGTGACATCGTGATGGGTTTCATCTAATTGCATGAGATACAACAGATGCTCTTCTTCGACAGAAGTGTTTGGGAGAAGTTTGACGGCTAGTTTTAGGGAAGGTATCTCACATTCAATGGACAAGATGGCTTCTAGACCATAGACTAACTGGAATGGTGTAAACCCGATAGTAGACTTAATGTATGTCCAGTAATCCCACAATGATGAAAAAAACATCGTGTGCCAACTCGTTTTGTGAATCCCTATCATTCATCGAAGCATGGTAATGAGGACTTTGTTTATTGCTTCAACTTGGCCATTGGCTTTTGGGTAATAGGGTGTTGAGTTTTCATGGTGAAGACCCAACTTTTCAGTGAGTTCAGACATCATGAAGTTTCTAAAGTGGCTGCCATGATCAGTAACGATAGCTTGAGGAACACCAAACTGAGCAATGATGTGATTGAATATGAATAATGCTAAAGTCTTTCCGGTATTGTCGAATGTTGGCATCACCTTGGCCCATTTCATAAAATAATCTATGACTACAATAATGTATCCATGCCCCCCGACCGAGTGAGGGTGACATGTCATGAAATTGATACCCCATTTTTCAAAAGGACCAATGGAGATTACAGGGTGTAGAGGAGCAGGGTGTGATCGTATTTTATTGTTGTAGGTTTGGCAAGTGTGGCATTTTTGGATAGCAATTATACAATCGTTGAATAAAGAAGGCCAAAAATACCCCACTCATAAGATCTTCTGGGTATTAGCATACCCAAACATGTGACCACCACATGTTCCATAATGGAAGTCATTCATGGCTTTCTCGGCTTCGTCAAATGTGAGGCAGTGTCGAAAAACGGAGTCAATCCCATGACGATAAAGAGTGTCACTGAGGATAATATATTGACGGGCTTGGTAGCGTATTCGATGACGGTCAGTGTTAGAAAAATTGGGCTGGAAATTCTGGGTCTGGAGATATATGATGATATATCCATACCAAAGTTCATTTGAACTGATCAAGAAAAGGGATTCATCGGGTAATGAATCCTTCGCTACATTTTCCATATCAAAGTAGGGAAGGTCACATATCAACTCGAAAAACACCAAGGATTTCTTGGACTTAGCGCGTTTGAATTCTAAGTCAAACTCCTGGAATATTATGATCCATTTGGAGTATTTTCCCCCTAGCAATTGGCGTGTAAGAATGTGTTGCATAGGGTTGCAGTTGGAAATCACCGTAGTCTTGCGTAAAAGGATATAGTGTCGTAAATGTTGAACAGCTTGGACGGCTGCCAAGGCCAGGTTTTCAACATGTAAATACTTGGTTTTGGTAGTTGTGAGACTTCGACTCAAGTAATAAATGACATGAGAATCATGAGAATCATACTTCTAGACTAGAACCATAGCGATGGTATAGTCCGAGGCTGTGAGGTAAAGGAAATAATCTTGACTGTAATCAGGTGGGAAGAGTAGTGGGGTATGAGTTAAAGACAGTTTCAAAGCTTCGAAAGCTTTGTCGGCAGTGGTATCCCATGCGAACTCAGAACCTTTCTTGAGCAGTCGCACAAATCCAAGAGTTGACTCAACATATTTCGGGATGAAATGATGGAGAAAGTTTGCCTTCCCTTGCAAACTTTGTAGCTGGTGAAGTGAGGAAGGAGGAGGAAGATTGAGAATCGCCTTGACCTTCAAAGGATCTACCCTGATCCCTTGACGTGAAATAATAAAGCACAAAAGTCGGCTAGATTCTACACAAAAAACATATTTGTGGGGATTCAAGCGTATATGGTAAAACCGACATCGAAGGAAAATGGCATGGAGGTGTGTTGGATGATCTACATGGTGCATGGAATGAGCTGGTAAGTCATTAAGATATGGCTTCACAATGTGATTTATATCATGAAAGGCATAATACATAGCACGTTGAAAAGTTGCGTCGGCATTCTTTAAACTGAATGGAAGTTTCTGGTAGGTGAAAGTGCCCCAAGGACAAATAAAAGTGGTCTTGTGTTGGTCTGTGGGTACGATATTGATTTGATTATATCCGGAGAAACCATCCATCAGAGATAAGATTTCACTTCTGGCACAATCGTCGATGATTTGGCCAACGAAGGGGGTAGGAAAGTTGTCTTTAGGACAAGCTTTATCAATGTATCTATAATCAACGCACGCACGGATCGTGCCTTGTTTTTTGTTAATCGGAACAAGATTGGAAACCCAGTCAGTTAGAGCCACAGGGTAAATAAAGACAGCTTTGAGAAGTTTCTCAACTTCAATCTTGATAACGACTGCTTTACGTGGGTGGACCGGATGAAGTCGTTGCTGGATAGGTTTAGCACCTGGGTATGTCTTAATCTCATGTACCACAATGTCAGGGTCAATACCTGACATTTCTTCATAGCTCCATCTGAAGACATCACAAAATTCTTGGAAAAGAGACTTGTAGGTGACAACTTCATCATGGGAACATGAAGCTCCGATATGCACATTTTCGACAACTCCAGGTTTTATGGATATGTCGAGGGGGATGGTGGGTGAGATATTACTTAAGTTCCCTTCATAGAACATATCGTGTGTAGACTCAAGAATGGTAGAAATGATGACAATGGTCGACGGGATCGAGATCCGTTGGTAACTCTCAATGGTGTGTTGTTTCGGGAAGAGGATGGAACGATGATGTCCATCATTCCAAGGGGTATCTTCCATGGACATAATAGACATAATCATCTCATCAGTAGGAAAAATGACGTGGAATGGATCCAGAGATAAATCACCAAGAGAGGGGGTAGAAGGGGTTGTCGATTGATGGCCTGATAAGCATATTCGACTGGACTCAAAGGCATTTGGTTGCCATAATGAAGATGATCGCCAGATTTGGGTACTATCCATGGGTCGTAAGACACAAGGGTTTCATGAACAGAGGTGGAGATCATGTTGATCGATGTGACAAATGGATGTGGAACATTGGGTGGTGGAATGGGGAAAGTACCCATCAAAGAGGAATCTTTAAGAAGACCCACACCAACATTCTCAAATCTAGGAGGGGTTTTTTCAATGAAAGGTATGTTTCCGGTACGTGCATCAGAGTGAAAGAAGGCCAATTGGTCCACTGTAACTAATTTTCCTTGATGTGGGAAACATACGACATGGAAAAGAGTGGACACAATTGCACACATGGAATCAATCCAGCTATGGCCAAGTAGAATCGAGAGGAGCGTCAAACACCTCCACTTCAATGTTGACCATTTTTCCTTCTAATGTAATAGGCAATGAAGGGAGGACACCATAAGGCTTAAAAATAGAGCCATTGAAGGCTTTGAGCGTGTTGTGGGATTCAGTTAAAGGAGGAGATCCGATAGATTTCTAGAAGGTAATAGACATGACACATGCTGAGGCACCCTCATCAATAATTGTTCTACAAATGTTCTTGTCAGAGACAATAACTTGTATTTGGAATGCAAGTTGAGGGGGTAACCTTGGAATGTGATCATCCAAGTAAAAAATTATTAAATTTGTATCGGTAGGTTTGATTCCACCAATAGATTTCAACAGTGCCTTCCGTTGTATAGGACAAATCTGAAGGACTTCGAGGGCTGACATCGCAGACGGTGCTTGGGCGAGATCTTCAACGATACTGTAGTTCTGGGCAGCATGTGCATGAGGGTTGAAAGAATATTTTTGGACAACACCCTTTGGGGGAGGGAGAAGAACTGTATCTAGGCTCGATCGTTTGAGATGAAGAGGACTGTTGGTAGGTGGAGTCATGGGAGATGGTTGTACCAATGAAGGAGGTATTTCATCAACCTTCTCTTTGGAGGAAGAATAATCTTTGGCTCGAGTGGTAAGTGTGATGTCATTCTTCTTTGAATCACCTGTACACATTAAGACATAGGATGTATTGGAGGGGGAAGGTTGGTCATGAATGACCAATTGGGCTTGTTGTTGAGAAGGGAAGGGTTGTGACAACATGACCAGAGTAGGTGGTTTTGGGGTCCCTTGAAGGAACTTAGTAACCTTGGCTCGTCTTGGACAATCCTTAGTGTAGTGATCATAACCACAGATAAGACAAAGGTATCAAGTTTTTCTCTTATCCTTGTCCTCAACAAGTTGTGTTTTGGTCTTCTTAGATTGTGGATTATTTTTATCCTCCTTGTTCTTACCCTTTCCTTTTTTGGATTTATTTTTTTCGGTGGGGGTTGGTTGAACAAAGTTCACCTCAGAAGTCTTACCAGTGGGAGGGGTTGGAGACAGAGCATTTTGAACATTAGAAGCAACATATTTGGGGTTGTTTCTAGAGGTTTGGATGGAATGGGGTTGGGCATGGAAGGTGCTAATCACACCATCAGCTGCATGAGAAGAAACAAGAGTAGTTGAAGTAGCAGAAGTAGAAGGACGAGGTGCGTCAGGGAGTAAGTCGTAAAGAGTACCTGTTTATGAGTAAACGAGGCTGAGGTATTGAGCACGACTGATTTCCTGTTCTTCTATGACAACTCCACCCATGGCAATGTCACGAACGATGTTGTTCACGAATGATTTCGTGAACCACTCTGCCAACAACTGATCGGGAAGTTCATGTTTGATGAGATGTTGTCTCCATTGCCACTCATGAATGTGATAAGAGATATGAGTGGCTTTGGTTTGTTTGAAAGAACTCAAAATTTTGGTTCATGTTTCGTAACGGATCGGTAACTAGTAGTGGGTGAGGAAAGCCATAGCGAGGGTGTTGAAGTTGGTGAAGAAGCCTTGTGGTAATTCTATATACCACTTCACGGTGGATCTTGTGAGGGTTTGCTGAAAAAAGCGTAAATGAATAGAGTCATCCATCAAGGAGTTGGATGAACACCAAAGGTGAAAAGTCATTACATGATTGTTCAGGTCCTCTCCTCATTTACCATTGAATTTAGGGATGTTAGATGGTAGTTTGGCTGGTATGGCGGGCCATTGAGGAGAGTGACGGATCATATCATTTAAAATTCTCGACAGATTAGGGAGGTCTAGGGTGGCTAAGAAGGGTAACTGTCTATTCACATGTGGGTACTGGTGACTTTGGGGAGGGAGTCTCGTCTGTAGACCAGTGGGACCATAAGCAGTTTGCATATAATGCGAAGATCCAGGTAGATTCGGTTGTGGGTGTGGAGGCAAGTACTTTATAGGGTTGTATTGGTTGGGGTTGTTCCCTTGAATAGGGGTGTGGGGTTGAGCGCTTGAGCCCCAAATAGGATTGGACGTACCTGGATATGGTTGGCCTATACTAGGGGGTATAAAGTAGCTATCTTGAGGTTGTTGCCCCCCAGTCGAGTGAGGATTATTTTGAATAAGATAGTTCCAATACTAGGCCAAGGATGGAGGTATGTTTTGTCCATAGGGTGGGGTAGGTGGGGGTTTCTCTCCAATCGGGGGTTGCATCCCAATTGGGATTTGTCCTACAAAAGGGGATTGGGTTTGGCCTCCTTGGTGAAATTTTCCACCGGCAGGAATCTGGTAATTAGGTGTTAAAGACGATATGGTGCCACTAGGGTTGGTGCCTTTGATAGAGGATGGAATAGGTCCTCTGAAAGGGGGTCGAAGAAGTGTCAGAATGAAACCAGGAATAAGATGGTGCCCAGAAGGAGTGGAAATGTCAGGAGTCTCGGATGTCATTTGTGTAGGAGAGGGAATAGAAGCATTCAATGCATGATATCTCGACAGAAGTGTTGGGGTGAATCTAGGAAAAAGAAGCGTGCCAATGGGAGCTTGGCTAGCCACCATAATCCCATTGTGAGGATGCGTAGTATCTAGGACCATTGTGTAATGGACCATTTGTAGGGGGATAGTCAATATGTGGTCAACTGGCAGAGCGTCTGAACTAGGAAAATAATAGGTAGTAGTAAAAGTTATTGCATCTGGATCATATGTTTCGAGCAGCTCAGGTGTGACAGTGATATCAATGCCTTCTCCTGAGCCAAAGAGATCTCGTCTAAAAATTCCAGTAGTCCAAAAAGGATCTTGACCCTCAGGTCCTGTAAAAGGTCCGGTTGGTAATCCAGAAGACTCAACAATCATTTCTCTAGAAGAATTCACTAGAACAATATGTCTCTCAGAGTCGGGAGGAAGTCAGAAGTCCTCTCAAGAATTGGTAATTTAGAACCATTCTAAAGAGCTAGTTCTTTCCACTTATGGAGTGGCATTGTCTTGGATTTCACTCTGTTAAGGAGAGCCCTCCAGTGAGTTGGTAGGAAAGGGTTGAGAAACTTACAGATATTTCTAGGGGTAGGCCTTGCATTATACGTGAACGACGTGGAGGGTCAATTGTGATCAAGTTAAAATCTTACAAAAGAAATTCTATGGCCAAATTGGGTAAACAAACAACACACACTAATAAAATCTAGGAAGCAAAACCAAGCAAACAAGACCTTCTAATTCTGAAGTCACTAGTTGGTGATGAAATCCAATGTCATGACGACGAGACAAGAAGGGGCTGGGCGAGGGTGGAAAAGTTACGTTGATGACCTTCTTAACGAACTTTCACCCTGGTGACATCTCCCACACATAATCGTGGGTATACCTTCCAAGGAGCCCGAGTGAGTTTGGCCAATGTTGATTCCAGGTACTTTGGAGACTTACCCCTTCACAGTCACCTTGTGTAAGACCCTAAGAATATAGGCTACTAAGGTTACTGTTAGGACCACATATTGTACCCTTTTTGCCCATACTTTTTGCCATTGTTATACCCTTCATCACTAGTGTTTAGACTCATAATATCACTACACCTGATCATTCCAAGGTATATAAGGTCCTTTCTCATTATTATATGCTTAATCTGTTTTGCATAATACTTTACATTACTTTTTGACCTAACCATTGATTAGAAGTGCATGAGTGTCCATATTTGCAGAATAGTATTCAAGGCCGATGCTGAAACACAGAACTATCCAAAGGCGCTGTTGAACTGATGCTGAAACACAGAGCTGCTACACAGTCCGAGGATGCATATGCCGAAACATGAAGCAGCTACATGGTTCGAGGATGCAGATGCTGAAACACGGAGCTATCACTCAGTTCAGAATGCAGATGCTGAGACACAGTGGAGACCACCATGATGTTGATACACGAGCCTTGACAGTTATCAGTCAAGGCCGACACAGTCAAAGGACGCGATTCACGTGGCTGAACAGCCCGTGAATCGCGATGCTGAAACAGCATCAACAGCTATGAGAAGCGGTTACACCAGCCGTAACAACAATACCTCGTCAAGTTCCTGTATTAGCATTCGGTTGCATGAGAATAGGACACCCTACGCTGATTTAGAAAGAAGATCCG
>ML805872.1:153308-188601 GCA_009831015.1 Picea engelmannii
TGATTTCTTTACTACAACACTAAGTGCTTTTGGAATTGAGCATATATAGTGCGCAGCTATCTTTGAAACAAAAGACTTCCCTGGATTGATAATTTATGTTTCACTTGGTTGTTTGAAATTAATTAAGCAATTATAGTGACCAATAGTTACCACAAAAAACAATGATGCCTGGGGAAACAGTCGACTGTTTGATCGACATGTAAGGGCAGGGTATCTAACCCGAAATCAACTTGAGAGGCTTCCACTCATAATTGTGGGTATACCTTCAAGTGACCCCCGTAATACGTGCAATCTCTACATCGAGATCAACAAAGCAGGGTGAGTAACTCTGTCAATCTCAATGTGACCTCAGGTTTGACCCTTGTGTGAGAAGGGCTTCCCAGGAAAAAATGCTGCAAATGGAATTTGACACTCCTTATCACAAGATACTATTGCGTGTTTTTTTCTTTGGAGAGTGTGTCTCACTACCTATTCCAAAGCTCTAGCCTAACTAATGTTGGTTTAAAAGAGCCCTAGAAAAAGTTACTAGTTGAATTTTAAAGTTGCACAATATTATTAAAGGTTGTTGTTACACAAAAAGGAGATGGAAATGAAACCAATGTTGTGTAAGACTCTGACCCAACAATGCATAAATAGGGATGAATGATACACATTTTTGTTCGATGAATTCTATCTACAGGAGGGAAAGAGGAGTTTTCTGGAACAATGTGAACTACGATGTACGATCTTTCTTGAAATGTAATATCAAACAATCATGAACAATGAAAATTCCCTATTCGTTCTCTTTCAATATTTGAATGCCAATATTTTTCCAATAAATGGTTTCTTAAAAAAAAGAAAAAAAGTTTTTATTTTTTATTAGAAATCAAGCAATAGGGATGGAACTAAGAAAAAGTAAGAAACCAATGAAAATGAAATACTCAACAGACACCCAAATCGATCTTTCAATGAAGATACAAATAACAAACTGACAAGACCAATCTCTTCAAATGCACATGGGTAACAATTTTCCAAGAAATAAGCAACCGAAAAGGACAATTAATCTCAACTTTTAATCCAATCAAAGGTTCCTGACCAAACAAGAACTCAAATTTCAGAATCGAAGATTATACCCTTGTTAAGAAAAAGGTCAAGAGGTAAAAATTGAGAAAAAATGATCAAGAAAAGTTTTTGATTTTCAAAAACTAATCATTTACGATATTTGAAGTCAAGAAACAGTCAATCACTGGCCAGAGAAGTTCTTCCCAGACACACAAACAAATCTGGGCATTTGAAGACACAAAAAGACCTAATCCAAAGTTTTTACAAGTGAGTTCGTAGTCTGGCAGTGGGGTACAATGTGAGAATTAGGGATTCTTGCAGCCTAGACACAGGTAGGGTGCAAGAAGCTCACACTGAACTGAACACTAGGGTGTGAACTTCAGTGATTCTCACAGGCCACAGAAAGGTACAGTGCGAGAAGGTTTGTAATCAAGAAAATTTTGGAAAAAGGATAGAACTTTTGAGTGAACTTTTGGATCTAGGGAGTCTGTAATGATCTCCTAAAGACTCAGAGATTGTTTGGGAATGAAAAAGGGTAGGTCAAGAGAAAATGGCCAAGAAAAAACCACCAAAATGGGTTGTATCCCCAGTGGAGTCACCAATTTTGTTACTGGATAAATCGGTAGGTGTGGACACTAACAGATCTCCCTAGATCCACCTGGATCTAGAACAAAACAGGACAGGACATGAATCTTTCTGTAACTTGCAGTCATTGAATCTAATATCGAGAAGGAATGAGTGACATACGTTTATATCGCTTCCTTAGGTATTTGTTGTTCCTACTTCACTCCGGTGCTCTTGTGAAATCAGGTCCAATACAACACAAACCAACCAAAGTGAAGATAGCAAAGTATATTCAATGTCAACCTATGCATATGATCAAGGAGTTATGCAATAAAATAAGAGTGATTTTATGGGAAAGGGACATGCCGCTGTATTATATTAAATGAAAGTAGAAGATACAACCAGATCGCCTTAATGTCGCAAGCTTCCTTTCAGTGACCCTTGGTTCCAATACACACACTCGCTCTACACTTGCATGAAGAAGATCCAGTACAACTTGATAGACAAATAGAGTCTTCAAGCTTCTATCCAAACAGAGTTCTTCACACAATTATTTCACAAATTATTCATTCAATCTTACTTAACCTTTTCCATGAGAAACCTTTCAATATATAGAAGAGGGAGAGATGGTTAAATGGATGAGGATGATCCCACTAAATCTGAGAAGTCAGTAGGATGACAACCATGTGAATGCCAACTCATTTTCTAGAAGATACTCTTCTATAACCTTCATAACTTCCTCTTCCTTTCAAGCTTCAAAACAGGTTCACACCCTACCTATAGAGCAGACTGTGAACACCTCATAGTCTAGGTATAGGGTTGCCTATGAGAATCAAGATTCTCACACCCTACACCATATGCAGCCTGCGAACTCACTATAAAAATATGTTTTGTAGAGGAAGACAACAATCACTTTTCTTAGGCAAAAAGTCCTTGTGGGAGCCTGAACACATCACTGTAGAGACATCACTAGAGTGACCAAAATAATGTGTAACACATCCCCATCTAATGAGAACACGAACATATTCATGAATACATCCTTGTGATGTATCTCCCACTGGTGCATGAGTTCGTGAAACTCATGGAGATGTCGAACAAGGTTTTCCTCTTTGTGCTCTCTAATTATGGAAAAATAATCACCCCATTCATCCACAATAGGGAAAACATTGGGAAAACCAGGAACAATAGAAAAATTAAAGGGAGCAAACCTTCGATCCAGGATTTTGTCCATTTCGAACTAGTGGAGTCGTCGATCGATTATTTAACCATGGAGTCACCAGGTGAATGATATGCAGAATAAGTGTGTCTGGTCTTTGTTCAACATCAAAAACCATATATAATCATTGTGTTCTCCCAGGGGCTATAACTTTAGCCAGAGGAAGCCACACCAAAACAATGGATTCACCTTAATGGAGTCACCCAGTGCAAGCGCAATCTTCAGAGGTTCTTATATCTGATGCACCTTTAGAATTAGAAGTCCATTGTCATTCTACCTAGGGAAATTCTTCAATTCATCCCCGACAACGATGCTAGAAATGTTAGCACCAGAAGTCACCCTTGGATTGCAATAGAGGTAAGTGTTAGAAAAACAGGACCGCGGAGCAATAAAATAAAAAAAATGTAGAAACAAAACATAGAAGATACAGAATACAAGAGAGACATAGATTTACCTGGTTCACCCAATGTGGGCTACGTCCACCAGAGAAATTGCCAGGTCCTTCCTTTATTATTATCCAGCAAATGAAGGGATACAACCTATAACAAAACCCGTTGTAACTTCCTCTTGTTTCTCTTACAGTATCCTCTCTCATAATACAATATTCTCCATCAAAACATAGCCACAATACATTTCTCTCATAAAAGAGGGTTTCCTTCAAGGGAAAAAACCCTAACATAATTTCTACCGTTAGATCTGTGACCTTATAATGAATGGTCTAGATTTACAATGAAATTACAATATACTTTTACAAGGAAAATTTTTCTTCGGGGACTTCACCCCCAAACCCCCTCTAGGGGCCCACTTTCCCCCAGACCCCCCAGCTGAGGGGATTCCCCCCCTGGACCCCGCAGAGGGGGTACCGCCCCTCTACACTCCCCCACGTGGAAGAGTGTACATACTTATGGGGTGTAAATACTTCATGGGGTATAAACATGACTGAAAGCAAGGACCTCTAAATTAGGAATATAATCAGGCTCCACAACCAATAGTAAGCTTGATACCCATAAGTTTGTGTGTCACAAAAAATCAATATAAAGGCGATCTAATGGACGCAGTCTCAAGATGGTATTGTTCTAACTCAGAACAATGGACCGAAAAGCACAAGTAGATGAGGTCTTGGTCCAACTTCATTCAGTATGTTTGGTATAGTGGTGAGTAGGGGGAAGAACTGAAGGAGAGTGAAGAGGTATGGAACGAATGTCAGGTCTTCTAGAAGCCTAAGGAAGAAAAAATTAGAAAACACAAGATCTTATTGGGTTCCAATTTCAATGAAACTAAAAGAAATCATGACGGTATTACAATCAACATCCATCATAACACAATCACAACAATTCATGAAAATCGGTCATACATGAACTCTCTCAGTATCAGAGGAAAATAAGAAAGATAAATAAAGTTGACTTCGATTAATCCATAAATCTCAGATCACAATACATAACCAGAGAACCAGAGACTTCACTAAAACTTCACAATAGAAGAGCTTAACTCTACCATCGACCCTCACAAAATATTAAAAATGAGTATTTATACTCAAATCAACTTGCTCCCTTTAGAGGTGCTCTATGGTCATGGAATTCAAGGCTTGGCATCTACATCTTCTTCTTTCAATATGCACTTGAATTCTTTTGTCAGACGCAATATCAGAATGGTATGGGCTTCACAAGAAAATCCATGACAAAGAACTTTTGGCTGACAGTTTGCCCTCCATGGCCATATTTTCCATGATTTCCATTTATGTGGTGAGACGAGGTTTCAACCACCTTCCCCATTTTCATTAACTACTTTCATTGGGATCAGGATGAGGCCTGACACCCATGACTATTCTAGGCAAGATCATAATTCCTTTGAGGCAATTCTGGCATCTCGAGGCCATGCCAATCCTTCTCTGTGACCAACTCAGGAACTTCAATATTTGACACGGCTCCATTCCCTTGCCCCACATGACCACGAGATGTGGCCTCATGCTTATCAACATGAAATCTTTGGATTTCACATTTGGGGAGTTTCTACTCCCCTTGATCTCCAATACTCTGATGCTCGAAATCGCAAAATGACCCATCGAGATCCATGACTGGGTTTACTGTAAAACCAACAACTACAACCATTTCTTCGAACACTTTGGTTGCCTGCTGCTTGGATGGGTGCTTATTTTTCTTTTGGGCCCACTTTCTATATGAACCTAGGATGTGATCGTGGGCCTTACTTTCAGGCGCGTTGCGATTTTGTGTTTTGTGAGTTCACTTCGTGCTCCATGCTGAAATATCCAAGTCACATAATCACGATCCTCAGATCGAATGAAATGTGTCCCTATGAAAATGAAGACCCAGATCGTATTAGTGTTTTGGGACTTAAGGCCATCGACACTTCTCACCTTAGCTTTCCCAAAAATATTTCCTCCACGGTTCAGATCCTATGCCACATGCCCTTGTAAAATCGATGGCCAAGATCATTTCAGGACTTCGCATGTTGTGAGTCTTCAAGACTCGCCCTCCTACTTCCCTGACTCACGAAATAACAGAAAGCTAATCTAACGGTCCAGATCTCCCCTTTGATAAACAACTGTAATATTTTCGCAATTTCACATTTTGTGAGTTCTGACGACTATGCTCCTTGATCGCTCCATATCGTAAAACCAAGAAATGATAATATTGTGCCACGATTAAAAATTTGCTCATCCCTTGATCTCGAGACTTTTCCCTTGCACTAAACTTCAAGCAACTTTCGGATCCTGAATACCTGCGAGCCACCAATCTGATTTTTCTGATGGATCCAACGACCGATTTTGAGCCCGTGCTTGATGGATTTTCACTGACCAGGTGTGTGCGTGCCTTTGCACAATCGCGCCTTGACTTTGGATGAAAAACATTTGTGGGTTTTTTAAGCCCACTTCATTCACAATATTCACCCAATGAACAACTTCAAAGGAAAACAATCCCCTTGAAAAAATATGTGATAACAGAGGGCATACCAGCGAATTGGTATACATACCAGGAATTGTGCAAAGGAACTACAAAATGGATGACATTGCAACATAATTTCACTATCACTTTCTCATTCGAGCATGAGAACCCCAACATATATGCAACCCTTAAACGGATCAGAGGACTAATATTCCTCAAAGAACCATAAATGTAATTTATCACAGAAGAGCAACAATGGAATAAACAAACAGTCAAGGAACTGTTGTCATGTTACCATGTATAGGAGGAAGCACCAGATGAAGATGATCTGTGCGATATACAGATCGAAGAAGTAGAAGGCGAAAGAGATGTGGAGGGCCCAACCATCGAATCATAAGTCATTTCCGTGTCAATCAAGGTAAATAAAGTTAACATCGGGACAACTGAGCAGCCCAAAATGGCCAACATTGGAGATTACTGGGATGATTAAACAATAGAAAGTATCACAGAGTTGTTACATGAATACAATGACCTCTTTACCACAACATTCACAGAGATGAAGGGTATAGCCGAAGAACTGGGAGAAATGAAGATACCACTCAAACTTTAAGCGAGACCTATTAGACAATGACCCTATATATAAACAAAAATTTAAAGATGAGATCGACAGGATGCTTGAAGCCAACATCATAGAACCAGTTGAGGAGTCAGAATGGATAATCCCAATGGTAGTACATGACAAGAAACAAGGAAGAGGGATTAGGATATGCGTCAACTTGAGGAAGTTGAATGATGCATGCCTACACAATCTATTCCCTACACCGTTCACAGATGAGGTGTTATAAAACATGGGAGGACATGAAGCTTACTCATTCACTGATGGATTCTCAGGATACCACTAGATTAGGATAACACAGGAGGACAGACACAAGACCACATTTGTGACATAATGTGGATCTTATCAGTACATAGTCATGCCATTTGGACTGAAGGATGCACCAACAATATTCTCCAAAGTAGTCATTGTTGCGTTTAAGGAATTCATCCACCAATTTCATGAAGTGTACTTGGATGATTGGACAGTCTACAACATGTTGAAAAACCATGTGGAAGTTTTATGAATGATGTTAGAAAGATGTAGACAGTGCCAGATATCACTGAATATCAAGAAATGCATATTTGGAACATCGTTTGGGATACTATTGGGCCACATAGTATGCAAACAAGGTCTATTAGTGGATCTGTCAAAGATCACAGTCATTACTAACTTGCCAACACCAAAATCAGTCCATAAGCTAAGAGTAATGTTAGGACACACATGATATTACAGGAAATTCATCAAAGGATATGCACAGATCATAACGCCAATGGAAAATCTATTACGAAAAGATATGAAGTTTTGGTGGAATGACAAGTGTCAACACAGTCTCGATACCTTGAAGGAAAAGATGGTTACCACACCGATATTAGTATTTCCAGACTAGGAAAAGACATTCCATGTGCATGCCGATACCTCAACGATAACACTTGGAGCTATATTGGTGCAACCAGGAACAAGAGACTTGGATCACCCAATAACGTTTGCAAGAAGAAAGTTATCAGACTCAGAACATAACTATAACATGATAGAAATAGAAGGCCTAGCCATGGTCTATGCACTACAAAAATTCAGACATTACTTATTGGGAAAGCACTTTAAAATGTTCACAGATCACTTAGCCCTGAAATACCTCGTCAACAAGCTAGTGTTCGGGGGGATAATCTGTCGATGGTTACTACTATTTCAAGGATTCAACTTTGAAGTAATAGTTAAACTAGGTAAATTGAATGTAGGACCTGGCTACCTGTCGAGGGTCACAAATGGAGAAGAACCTACGAATTTAGAAGACAAATTTCTAGATGCACAGTTATTCTCAGTACAGATTGTTGATGAATACTTCACATATATCATTTAGTACTTGAGTAAAGGTACTGTGCCGCAAGACTATAGCACCGTGCAGAAGGAAAAATTGGTATTCTGTGCCGTCGACTATCAATTGATTGCGAGATAGTTATATAAAATGGACATAGATAGCATCTTGTGAATATACATGTTAGAGAACAAAATACCAAGAGTCTTAGCAGAAGCCCATGAGGGAATAGAAGGAGGGAATTATGCGGGTAAAGCTACTGGGCATAAGGTATTGCACATAGGACTATGGTGGCCGATGATTCACAGAGACTCGAAGGAGTATTGGCAATGATGGGATGTTTGTCAAAGGGTAGGAAAACCCAATAGAAGGGAAGAGATACCATTACAACCAAAAATAAAATTACAGGCATTTGACAAGTGGGCAATAGAATTTTTGGGACCAATCAACCCACCGAAAAAAAGAAAAGGGGCTAGGTACATTATCACTGCGACATAATATTTAACAGTATAAGTAGAAGCCACACCAGTAAAAGATTGCAGTGTAGAAACAAAAACACACTTTTTGTTCGAACAAGTACTCACTCTATTCAGGTTCCCAAGAGTTTTGATGAGAGACCAAGGCATGCACTTCATAAAAAAAACCATTTTCATGATGACTGAAGAGTTTGAAGTCCATCATCAGAACAACACACTGTATCATCCACAGACAAATGGCACAATGGAAGCCTTCAACAAGATCTTGGAGAACACACTGACCAAAATTTGTAATGTCAACAGAGACGACTGGGACCTCAAAGTACCAGTAGTGTTATGGGCATACATGACCACATGCAAAAATTTGACATGGCACTCACCATTTAAATTGGTTTATGGCCAAGAAGCAGTAGTGCCATTAGAATTTTTAGTACCCAGCTTGTGTGTAACAACTATCACACAAATGACAGAACGACGCACAGTACAGGAGATATTGAATCAGTTATTGACCAAGGAGGAAGATCGAATCTTGGTAGGATTCCATCAAAAAGTGCAGAAAGAAAGAGACAAGTCTTGGCACAATAGACACATCAAGAAGAAAATGTTCAAGGAAGGATATCTAGTATTGATGTATGACAACAAATCGTTACAGTGCCCAAGAAATCTTAGAGTGCATTGGTTAGGACCATACAAAGTAATATCTGTCATAGACGGAGGAATTGTACATTTAAGAGATTTAGTAGGCATAAAACTCAGAGGAATGATCAACGAGAGCCGACTGAAGCTGTACAAGGACAGTCAACCACCCACCGCGCAGTAAAAAAAAAAAAAAGAGGAAACAAAACTTAAAAGGGCACAATACACCAGAGATAGAAAGGCCACATGAAGTTAGAAACATGAATTCAGCAAAGGCAAGAACAATGGTTACATACAAAAGGAAATGAGTGGGAAAAAGAAAGGCGACAACAATAGTGCGGTAGGACGACACTAGGAAAAATTAAAGAGAGGCAAGGACTGATGGGACGACACATTAATCACACCAAGAGAACATGGGACAACAAGAGTAATGGTAAGTATGAAACCGTCGAAGATGCATTGAATCCACAATCAAGGTGAATTTAACCCATAACCAAGGAAGCGTATTTGACAAGCTTCATGGGAAATCCATACAAAACATGGATGCGGGAGCCCATAGTCTATTCACGAAGACAGAGAAGACAGAGAATGATAGAGGCGAAAGAAAAAATATAGAGTTCATGGAGACCATAGAAACCATTCGAGTCTAGCAACCATTTGATACTCACCATGATGGCACCACCCAAGCAAGCAGAAGCGAGCCAGACTACCAAACAAACCAGAGTTCAAACTAGGTCATGAGGACATGCTTAAGAAGGTGAACAACAACCATCGAAGGTCGTCAATATTGATGAAATCCCATCTCTAGAGAGGATACTAGTACAACCCACACCAATACTGGAAGAAATCCAGCAGCCAACAATGGAAGCCACCAATGTAGATATGACCACAACGATGCAGGAACCGCATAACTAGGAAGCAAAAACCCAAAAGGAGGTGGAAATAGAGAATACATAAGCATCTCTGAAAGCTAATGGCACGCCGTCAAATCCAAGAATAGCAGTGGATTCAGATGAGTCTCAAACGACCATCTTAGAACACCTAGTAGGGGAGATTGCAGACGATGTGTTGGCGTTTCCAGAATGGCATATAGAGGGACAACCAGAAGTCACTATAACTTTGAGCTAGCCACCGTAGCCGAAGGATAAGATACATATACCAAGTTCACCCCGCAAGAAACCTGGAACAAAAATTGTTCTACCACGCATACTAGCTGGGGTACATGTAGGACCAGAGCTACTGGGTCATGTCAGGAAGCTCAAATACTCAGACCATGATGTACTAGACGAAGACAAGTTCCTGGAACTTGCGCAGAGAGTATTTATATAGACCATAGGTACAATTCATCTTGGAGAATCGATTAACTAGCCATACCAGTGGGAAACAGGGCTGGAGAAAACAAGAATCTTAGGTCTGCTGAACCTACCACATTTTGGCAGAGGTCAGAACACAAAAACATGCATCAAGAAGCTATTAGTAGTCACACATGGAGGGGACATATGGCTGGACAAACCCATCCCCATAACTGTTGAGCTTATTTCATAAATAACAGGCTTACCAATTCGGGGTATGGATCCTGCCTTGGTTCTAGACGACAAATCCAAGGAGAAAGCACTGGCGGAAGAAATGAAGAAGAAATATGGCACTGCCAGGGGGACAAGAGGAATCATCATCAAACGGATCAATAATGCAGCCACACAATTGGGCACAAAAATATTATCTTGCAAGTTGCTAAAAAAATGCCGCAGGGAGGAAGTACCAGCTGGTGTCATTGCAGTTGCAGCCTAGTGCGTAGAAGGCACCTTAATGAGTTGGGCACCATACTTACTGAACTTATTCCTAGAGGATTGCAAGTATGCGTAGGAATTAGGAACATAGTTCCACTACTCATGGTTGATTACTTTAATAGCATTCATGGGATGGAGAGAACTAGGCTATGTAGTTTTTTGTACCAAACCATAGCCAGTGGGAGCGAGGTATCTATTGCTGAAAGCAGGGCCAAACACCAGGCATAAGAGGAAGAATGGGATCATATTTGAAGCATACCTATGAGACATACATGAATCCATCAACCGATTTTGGAGAATAACACCTGAGGCTATCGCGTGATATGAAGACATCTCCAATTTCCAGGCCACATGACAAGCAATGTGGATACAGGCAAGGCAGGATCTGGCTAAACAATGGCTACAAATGCACTACTGCATTACATAGCATGATATCTATATGGTCATCAACAAATGGCTCAATGAATGGAAGATTCCAGCCATCACCCATGAAGTGTCGAAAAGAACAGCGAAAGGAGAGGCAGAGCAGGGGGAAACACAACCTCCGAAAATCCAAGTGCCCAAGCGACCAAGAATGGGCCAAGGCAAGATGACATAGACAAACAAAGGACCAAAGAAGATAGTAACCTATAATGGGAAGAAGGATAATACACAGCCGACCAAGGAATAAAAGAAACAAACTGAGGGAGCGTAAGAGACCACCCCAGATCCCAACACACAGGAACCAGGGGGGAATGAGAGACTAGCCATGCAGGCAGGAGGCACACGCAAGAATTCAAAGGCACAATGAATGCCACCAGAATACACAATTACAGAGGATGATGGGGACATGATCGCTATAATGGTCTAGGATTGTCTAGTTAAGGACTTCGAACGTGTCAAAAGGATGCAGGAGATTAAGAAATTGTAGGTAGAGATAATCTCTGCGCAAACCCATAAATAAGAGTGTCAGGATAAAATTGAGCCATTATAGGAGAAAGTAGTAGAAGTACTGGCATAGGCAGAAGAAGCTAAGACATAGATAGCACATACCCAGGTAGAATGTGCAGGATTGCTGAGCGATGAAGTGGCAGTCCAGGTAGTAGACACAATCAATGATAAGACCATGTAGGCACTGACACAAACCGTAGATCTCAAGGAAAATTTCCATATGATCACCAAGGAGATCGAGGAAGCTTAGAAGGATTAGGTGGCTCGGGATGAGCCACATGTCAGTGTTGGGGGCCTGTTGGAAGCAGGCCGAAGTGGAAAGAAGGACGATCATGGGGAAAATAATGCATGTAGAAACTGAAGTAACAATTGAAGGAAAACACAACACATGTGCATGCAAGAAGGCATGTAGAAGGAAAGTGACAACTGGAAGGAAGAACAAGACACACACATGGGAGTAATACCTAATGTCGGTAGGTTTAGGGTTTTGGTAATATATTGTAAACGGCTGAAGAGCCTGAAATATATAAATATAGATACATAGGTATCATAGGGGGTTCCTTCTTGTGAGTTCAGTTTTGTATTGTTCCATCATAGATATGTATGAATTGATGTGAACTGTAGTGTTGTTATGTAGTATTTTGTAAGTTGTTGAGCTAGAGGAGAGGAGATAAGAAAGATCCAAGGATTAGGTCATAGGCTGAGGAGCCTGGTGCGATCTAGTTCGCCTCATATAGATCTTACCCATCAGAGGAGAATTGTAAACGTGCAGTGCCAGATATGTAGAACTACCATAGTAAAAGAGCCAAGAGCCAAATCTTTGTGGACATAGCCCTAGGAGGGGGTGAACCGCGGTAATATCTGTGTAATGGGATGAATGCATGCATATATTTACCATATTTTCAGTAGTTATTTGTTATGTTTAAATACTGTTGTGATATTGAGGGAATAAGTAGTGAATAACAATAGGTTGCAATCACAGTTATAATAAATGGTTTGGAATATAGATTCCATGTCTTGTGCTCAATCCTAGGCTATAAACACATGATTCTTACAACCACCCATTAAATATATCTGGGTGAGACTGTGTGGCGCATTCTGCATGTTGTGTTGCCTTCTGGTTTACCAGGAGGGTCGATAGTTTTAGAAGCTTTTGTTGGAAACCCAAAAGACATGAACCCTGGGTCAATAACTCAGATGATAGAGTAGAACCAATAATTAGTAACCAACACCTCCTCAAGCCATTCAAGGACACGTGGCCAATTTCGTTCAGGGGGCGTAAAATCTAAACCGAGAAGCATAATGGAGTTTCACAACCTCCCTCAAGTTTGTTTAGCCAAGGCCCATGTGACTACACTAGCCAAAAACGCTCGACATAGTGTTCTTGAAAATTGACCTCATCTTCATAAATTTCACTATGCCCAATTTACCAAAACCCTAATTACGAAGATACTCCAATAAATTCTTTTTCGGTCGATAGAATGATAGCGTAGTGGCCCCAAGTTGGTTCATGCATATGAGTCTTAGTTTGAGTTTTATCCCAAGTTGCAACTCGCCTCCACAAGCCATTTAGGGACATGTGGTGAATTTGGTCCATGGGCATAAAATCTAAACTGAATAACATAACAAACTTATGTAATCTCCCACAAGTCTATTTGACTAAGGTCCACACGACTACACTAGCCAAAAAGACTTGACACATTGTTCTTGAAAATTGACCTCCTCTTTAGAAATTGCACTATGCCTCATTGACCAAAACCCTAGTGTTGGAGATACTCCAACAAATGGTTTTCTGATTGACAGAATGATAGCAAAGGAGCCCCAATAGTTGAAACTTGGTGCTCCACATCTAATGCAACTAAGGGTTTGTGCATCCAATTCTTGATTTGAGTTTTATCGATATTTCCAACTCGCCTCCTCACACCATTTAAGGATATGTGGCCAATTTCGTTTGGGGGCATAAAATCCAAACCGAGCAGCATAATGGAGTTTTGCAAGCTCCCACAAGTTTGTTTGGCCAAGGCCCATGCAACTACACTAGCCAAAAACACCTAACAGAGTGTTCCAAAAAATTGACCTCATCTTCAGAAATTGCACTATGCCTCATTGAGAAAAACCCTAGTTTCAGAGATAATCCAACAAATGGTTTTCCAGTCTACAGAATGATATCATAGGGGCCCCACTAGCTAAAAACATGTGCTCTTAATCCAATGCAACTGATGGTTCATGCATCTGAGTCTCGGTTTGAGTTTTATCACGAGTTGAAACCTGCCTCCACAAGCCATTTAGGGACATGTGGTGAATTTGGTCCATGGGCATAATATCCAAACCGAATAACATAACAGACTTACGTAATCTCCCACAAGTCTGTTTGGCTAAGTTCCACATGACTACACTGGCCGAAAAGACCCGACACATTGTTCTTGAAAATTGACCTCCTCTTTATAAATTGCACTATGCCTCATTGACCAAAACCCTAGTGTTGGAGATACTCCAACAAATGGTTTTTTGAACGACAGAATGATAGCGTAGGAGTCCCAATAGCTGAAACTCGATGCTCCAAACCCAATGCAACTGAGGGTTCATGCATCCAATTCCCTATTTGAGTTTTATTGAAAGTTACAACTTGCCTCCTCAAGCCATTCAAGGACATGTGGCCAATTTCATTTGGGGGCATAAAATCCAAACCGAGAAGCATAATGGAGTTTCACAAGCTCCCACAAGTCTGTTTGGCCAAGGCCCATGCGACTACACTAGCCAATAATGCCCGACAGAGTGTTCCTGAAAATCGACCTCATCTTTAGTAATTACACTATGCCTTATTGACCAAAACCCTAGTTCTGGAGATACTCCAACAAATGGTTTTTCGGTCGACAGAATGATAGTGTAGGGGCCCCAAAAGATGAAAAATAGTTCTCTTAATCCAATGGAACTGATGGTTCATGCATCTGAGTCTCAGTTTGAGTTTTATCATTAGTTGCAACTCACCTCCACAAGTCATTTAGGGACATGTGGTCAATTTGGTCCATGGGCATAAAATTCAAACCAAGTAGCATAACAGACTTACATAATCTCCCATAAGTCTGTTTGGCTAAGTTCCACATGACTACACTAGCCAAAAAGACCCGACAAATTGTTCTTGAAAATTGACCTCCTCTTTAGAAATTTCACTATGCCTCATTGACCAAAACCCTAGTGTTGGAGTTACTCCAACAAATGGTTTTATGGTCAACAGAATGATAGTGTAGGAGCCCCAATAGATGAAACTTGGTGCCTCGCATCCAATGCAACTGAGGGTTTGTGCATCCAAGTCTTGGTTTGAGTTTTATCTATAGTTGCAACTCGCCTCTTCAAGCCATTCAAGGACATGTGGCCAATTTTGTTCGAGGGCATAAAATCCAAGACGAGCAGAATAATGGAGTTTCACAAGCTCCTGCAAGTCTATTTGGCCAAGGCCCATGTGACTACACTAGCCAGAAACACCCGACAGAGTGTTCTTGAAAATCCACCTCATCTTAAAAAATTATACTATGTCTCATTGAGCAAAACCCTAGTTCTAGAGATACTGCAACAAATGGTTTTTCGGTCGACAGAATGATAGCGTAGGGGCCCCACTAGCTGAAAACCAGTGTTATTAATCCAATGCAACTAATGGTTCATGCATATGAGTCCTGGTTTGAGTTTTATCGTGAGTTGCAACTCGCCTCCCCAAGCCATTTAGGGACATGTGGTCAATTTGGTCCATGGGCATAAAATCCAAACCGGGTAGCATAACAGACTTATGTAATCTCCCACAAGTCTGTTTGGATAATGTCCATATGACTACACTAGCCAAAAAGACCCAACACATTGTTCTTGAAAATTGACCTCCTCTTTAGAAATTGCACTATGCCTCATTGAGGAAAACCCTAGTGTTGCAGATACTCCAAAAAATCATTTTCTGGTCTAGAAAATGATAGCATAGGAACCCCAATAGCTGAAACTCGGTGCTCCGCATCTAATGCAACTGAGGGTTCGTGCATCCAACTCCTGGTTTGATTTTTATTGATAGTTTCAACTCACCTCCTTAAGTCATTCAATGACATGTCGCTAATTCCCTTTGGGTGCATAAAATCCAAACCGACTAGCATAATGGAGTTTCACAATCTCCTAGAAGTATGTTTTGCCAATGCCCATGAGACTACACTAACCAAAAATGCCCGACAGAGTGTTCTTGAAAATCGACCTCATCTTCAGATTTTGGACTATGTGTCATTGACCAAAACCCTATTTTCGGAGATACTCCAACAAATGGTTTTTTGGTCGATAGAATGATAGCGTAGGGGCCCCACTAGATGAAACCTGGTGCTCTTAATCCAATGCAACTTATGGTTCATGCATCTAAGTCCCGGTTTGAGTTTTATCACGAGTTGAAACTTGCCTCCACAAGCCATTTAGGTACATGTGGTCAATTATGTCCATGGGCATAAAATCCAAACCGAGTAGCATAACAGACTTATGCAATCTCCCACAAGTATGTTTGACTGAGGTCCACATGACTACACTAGCCAGAAAGACCCGACACATTGTTCTTGAAAATTGACCTCATCTTTATAAATTGCACTATGCCTCATTGACCAAAACCTTAATGTTGGAGATACTCCAACAAATGGTATTTTGGTCAATAGAATGATAGTGTAGGAGGCCCAATAGCTGAAACTTGGTGCTCCACATCCAATGGAACTGAGGGTTTGTGCATCCAAGTCTCGGTTTGAGTTTTATCGATAGTTACAACTCGCCTCCTCAAGCCATTCAAGGACATGTGGACAATTTCATTCGGGGGCATAAAATCCAAATCAAACAACATAATAGAGTTTCACAAGCTCCCAAAAGTTTGTTTGGCCAAGGCCCATGCGACTTCGCTAGCCAAAAACTCCAGACAAAGTGTTCTTGAAAATTGACCTCATCTTCAAAAATTGCACTATGCCCAATTTACCAAAACTCTAATTACGAAGATAATCCAATAAATGGTTTTCCAATCGACAGAATGAGTCTTAATACATTGCATTTGATGGTTCATGCATCTGAGTCTCGGTTTAAGTTTTATCGTGAGTTGCAACTCACCTCCACAAGCCATTTAGGGACATGTAGTGAATTTAGTCCATGGGCATAAAATCCAAACCGAGTAGCATAAGAGACTTACGTAATCTCCCACAAGTCTGTTTGGCTAAGGTCCAGACAACTACACTAGCCAAAAAAACTTGACACATTGTTCTTGAAAATTGATTGTAGCGCCCTGTTGGCAGCAATAATATAATCTCTATTTTTACAAGATGCCTACACAGGGTCTTTAAATTCTCATTACTTGTCACGACCTTTCTCACTAAACGACACTTTTCACTTGTCACTTTCTACATACCTGCCTTTCGATTTTTGTTTTCATGACTGTAAGCATGAAAACTCACAACTAGAATTCACACTTGATTTCAATTTTTGATCAAAGGATAATTGTTCATATGGTCTATTGTCAAATTGTCATCTTTGGCTATGAACTTGATGGCTCTCCTAGTTTATAACTCCTTGGTCCTAGACTCTAGTCATGCCTTGGTTACATAAGTAAAAAACCTCCACTCCTTTAGTATTCGATTAATATCAATGGGGTTTTGATTCATAAAATTTTTAATGGTTCAATGCTTATTTGATACATTAATCTTTGTGATCAAGTCATGGATATGCATACTATTGTTTTCAACTATTCTAATCCTTATGCATACCAATATGCCAAGGTGTCATTTTAAGGTATAGCATGGTATTATTTCTCTGAATGGCCTTGGGCCTCACGATCTCTCTACCATGCATGGTGATTAATTCTCCTGCAGTGCATTGAGGAAACTCGGGGCTATGGCTATGTGTTTTTTCTATCAAAACCTACCTCCGATTCTTGTGTTGATTCCATACTGTTAGCCATGGATCCTGTGGTGAGGATTGAGCCCAATGGCATCCATACCTTATCATCGTTTGTTAATGCTAGAGATGACTTAGAAAGGAACGGATGGCGTGTATTTATTGAAAAGTTTGAGGGTTTCAATCTAAGAGTTGCTCAAGAATTCGCGTTGACATTCAATGGTTGCAGAGTAAAAATAGGAGATGTGTAGCTTGAGGTAAATGAATATTTTATAAGCCAAGCTACCAGTTTACCATCTGTGGGGAAAAAGTGGTTCAAGAATGCAAAGGTTGAAGAGGTCCCCTGGTCATTGTTGTTCACCTCAAGGAAAATTACCAGCTGCGACTGAGGTATGCCTGTCTCGTCTCTAAAACCTAGGTGGCATGATCTGTTAGCTATTGTGAAACAGTTCATTACCTGTGAAGGGAGATTTGGGTTGGTTTTCTTGTATCACCTGCGATTGCTTATGAGCTTTATTGATTTCCCACTGAACATGCCTTATTTCTTCCTTATAAGTTTGTACAAGATGGGAAAGCGGGTCAAAAGGCATAAATCTGATGCTAGTTTATTCCATCATGGTTTAATCAAAATTATCATGGTACATCAGTTGCAATTAAACAATGATAACTGGGATTCTTTTGTGTTGCGAAATGGTTTCGGTAATAGTGAGATGGGATCGGTTGACAAACCTGTCATCATAGAAACCCTCGTGAAACCTACCATCTCTCCTCCTTCGCTCATGCCCTGTGATCCTATTTCTAATTTGGAACCTTCGACCTACCCTGATTCTACCCAACCCGACACTCAACCGGATTTGTATCCTAAGGGTTGTGTTAAGATTGTTAAAAAATCCACAAGGAAAAAGTTTAAAGGTAGCATCGATGTCAATTATAAGAGTAAAAAGGCCACTCGTTGGGTTTCACGGTGTGCTCGAAACAAACCCAAGCCCTGTGCAGACAAAAACACAATTGTGGTAAGTGAATATTCGAATTCAGAGATTGAAAGGTTCCTAGCCGAAGAGTATCCATATTCATATGGACTTTGCTCTGATAGACCCTACAATTATGTCACCAAATTACAACTGTGTCTAAAGGACAATCCTAATTTTCCTGGAATCAAACTCAGTAATGAACCTCCAGGTCAAATGGACGATTCCCCACCTGTTAATACTATCAGTGCTGATACATAGTCTATATAGCCGCACTGTAATGAATGTCGATCCTGGATCGACAGGTATTACAAGGATGTGCCTTTACTACAGTCTCGGCTTAAAAATTTAGAAGACCAAGTAAATTCGTTAACAAAGGAGAATAGCAGACTCCAATCCATAGCTCAATCCAAAGACAAATACCAAAAAACCACAGGGTCTGTTGTTTTTAAGAATGTGGAAGCAGCGACTGCAATAGTAAATTCAAAGATTGCTTGATGAGTTTGAATCCCTTAATTTGAGGTATGATCCTTTTAAAAGTTTAGTATGATTCTGTCTTTCTCAATTTAGCATACACAATTTGTTTGCACAGATTAATTTTCAGTTTGTTTTGATTGATTGAATAAAATATGATTCTAGTTATAATTATAACTAGCTACAGAATCGTGAGATTCTGTAGCTAGTTAGAAAAATTTGAATTACTTGTTTTGATAACTGAAAATACATCTGAAATCTTTTATTTTTATTTGTTTTCAGGAACCTATGATTTCTAAGGAGATTTGAAGCACTGTTGGCATCTCTCAGCATACTATCTTTATGTTTTTAAATACATAGGCTGATAGTTTTTGGTATCAAGTAGAATCTAGGAGGTTGCATCCCCCACATTTTTTGGAACATATTGGATGTTATCAATAGGAAAAGTTTTGTTCCTGTAACCTATATAAGTATGTTGTTTTGTAAAATTGAGATCATCTCTGCCTGGGGCAAAAACTATGGATTTATGATTTACAGACTTGAATGGAATATGATATTTTCACAGCTTTAGCTTCTCTATATCGTGTTTTTATTCAAGTTATGATTATTTCAATTTGTAGTTAGATTGTGATTTCTTTAGCTATCGTGGTTTATTGCAGATTGATATGATAAAATTTATATGATATCCATGTTTTATGTCCCATATTTAACATACAGTAATTATTCTGTTCAAACTTGAGATTAAGAGATTTATCTTCTTCATTCGTTGAACATTTATACACAAGTTTTCACAGCAGGATTTATCTCAATGTGGCCACTTGTGAAATTATAAGATTGTTGTTATTATATCTCTCATATGTTCTATCATTCGTATTCAATCATTACTGCTTCACGTTTACGAGAAGCATTTGTAGGATCTGTTGTGGGTTTGCCTCATCAGACAACGAGATTGGATGTTATACACAGGAGGAATATGAGATGCGATTACAGTTTAGTTTGTTAGTTTTATTTCATTAGTTTAATTAATACAGAAATTTCATACAAGCTAAACATATTCTACTGTTTGTTATCTTTGTTTTCAATTAGACAGTTGGTTATTTCATTTCTTGTTTATAAACATTATAAAAAATAAATCAAAAAGATTGAATGATAGCTTTGATGTTGTTTAATAAATCAATCCATATTCGATTTTCGCAGATTTAGATTAAAATTTGCATTTTGTAAATGTTATATATATATTAGAAATAAGTCATTTGTATATATTATACATATAATAAGTAGACTCATGTTATAAATATTAGTTAGTAAACTATAAATATATATTAGATCTGTATATAATTTTTAGCGAGTGTTATTCATTAAGTTATTTTATTTTCTTTAGTTTTATTTTTCGCTTTATTAGGACTTAGATCGGCTAACAGAGCAGCTAAACCCGTCAAAGTGGATCAATCCAAATGGCTTGGGTTAAGTAGACAACCCTGGACTAGATTCACTCCTCCAGTTGATGAGCAGTCAATTTCCCCCGTTAACAAATGGCGCTAGAAGGAGGGTCTGAAAACTATTAATGGCATGAGGTGGTCGTAAGACTCCACCACCTACCCGCTCACCTATAGTGACTAGAAGTCATTCAGATGACAACATTGTCCCTCAAACAACAACCACATCAAATGAAAATCTATGGATCACAGTTGAACTGGTAACTCCAAATCCTACGGGTGGTGACATACAAGAGATTGTTCGCCAATCTCTCATAAGAACACACAGTGCCTTCACCCGTTTAAGACAACCAAACTGACCTTTTAACCAACCATTAGAATTCTCTGATATCATAGAAAAACTTGGAGGCACTGACCTTACTTTAAACCCTACAGATCCAATCCTCACTCTTGCAGCAGGAGGATCTGGTATACTACCATCACCACCTCCTTCATCTCCTTTTTCTTCTGGAGAATAATCCTCTAATGATGGTAGTTCCTCATCCCAGCCTTCGACATGACCCACACCTATGGCCAACCAGAACAATCCTACCAGACCCTGGCTTGACCAAGATGCAGTGGCCATACCTGGGCCTCAGCATCCCTTACCCAAACACCCAGAGAAATGGCTCCCTAAATTTGACCCGGACTCCAAACAGATCGTCGAAGATCACATCAAAAAGTTTATGTTATCCATTAGACTCCATAGTGTCGAGCATGAAGACGTAGTCTGTATATTGTTTCCCTACACCTTTGAGGGCAATGCCTCTACCTAGTACTTTGCCCAACATCCCCACACCATCGTGTCATGGGAGAAATTTGAATCCTGTTTTCTTGAGAAGTTCAGGGACGACAAGTCTCCTGAAGTTCTAGTCATGGAGATTTCTAGTTTAAGAATGAAACCCAAAGAAAAGATCAAAGACTTTAATCAAAGGTTCTTGACACTAAAGAACCAAATCCCTATGGATTCAATGCCTGCTGAGAATCTGATTATAGCATATTATACGAAAGCATTACATCAAAGCATAGCCATTTAGGTAAAGAGATCCAAGAAATCCATGTTGTTAGAAGCCTTCGAAGAGGCCAGTCAGATTGAGAAATACATCCTCAGCTTAAAAGACACTACTAGCAATGAGACAGAGACTATTTCATCTTCCAAAAAGAAAATCGAAATCCTCCCTAGGCCTTCCCAAAACAATGCTCAACTTGAAAGCTCAGATTTAGAAAACTTACAGAAAGTCATTCCAAAACTGTCCAACCAAGTTATAGATTTGAAAAGGATGGCTGAAGAAGCTTCTTCGAGCAAAGGAACTTACAAACCCCCTTTTAGGAAGCCTTTTCCCACCAACCGACCTAATTCAAATACTGAAGGCCTAAATCTAGAAAGCCTGCAATTCGCTATTCAAACGATTCTAGAAGCACATGATAACTTGATGCCTCCCGAGATCCTTGAAGAAGTAGCTAAACAAGAGATAGTAGAAGAAGATGAATCCTCTCCGAACATTTTTGGACATTTTTCGAATAGTATTTTTCAAGCCAATTTAGAAACAGTGCATCCTTACAATACTAGGAGTAAGACAACAAACAAGCCTTCTTCTGAAATCACTTCGACTTTGCCTCCAAAATAGTCTAACTCAACTGAGACTAAACAAAATTCAGTAAACCCAAGCTTAGATTATGATTTGGTTGAAGATCTAAAAAATCTTAGGGCTAACATTTCTGTTTATGAATTATTAAAATTCCCTTTTCTTCTACAAATAATGCTACAAAATATTGCAGAGAACAACAAAAATGACAATCCAAGCAGTAAAAAAGGTGTTCAGAACAACCCCAAAGTTCCTCAAAAGGCCTCCACCAAAACTACTTCTGATCCTCACGAAAAAAGAGACCTTCCTGTAAATAATGTAACAAATGTAGATAAATTAGTTTTAGAGGTCGTGAGTAAAAAGCAACAAGCTTCCACTATTAGTACTCGCAGAAATGTCCCTCCATTTTTGTTAACTTTTGAAATTTTCAATAGGAATGTGCATTACTGCATGGTAGATTCAGGAGCATCATCTAATGTAATGCCTTGGTCTGTTTGTCAAAATATTAATGCCGAATTTCAACCATCCACCTTGAAGATTATCCAGCTTGATCGAACTAGTGTTAAAGTGATAGGCGAATTAAGAAATGTGCTTATAGGATTGTCGTCTAACCCTAAAGTTCATCAAGTGATTGATATTATTGTTGTAGATATCCCAAAAGTTTATGGTTTGTTTTTAAGCAGAGACTGGTCTGAACAATTACACAGTTATTTTGCGACGGACTGGTCTCACTTGTGGCTGCCTGAGAATGGAAAGCCCAACAAAATCAAGGTAAATCGTGAACGTTATCTAAATTTCACAGTGACTGATTTAAATGATCCCAATGAACCATTCACTCCTTTTGTTGATTCACCCGAAATACAGCGGATGGATACTTTTTTGAGTAATTTCATGGCCAAAACTTCCACTATCACTAACCCGGAACAATAGTCTGAAATTTTGACATATACGCAGCCAACAGTTTCTGCCCGGTGGTCACATGCAACCGACAACAATCAAATATGGTCTCTTTACTTTGATGGGTCAAAATCCAAGGAAGGAGCTGATGTAGGCTACGTGATCATCGATCCAGTAGGCAACAAGACCTTGATTGCTTGCAGGTTAGAATTTGAATGTACGAACAACACGGCTGAATACGAGGCACTATTGCAAGGCCTCAGAAAAGCATTAGATATGAATGTTCAAAATTTGACTATCTTTGGTGATTTGGAAATCGTGGTTAGACAGGTAAAAAATTCTATCCACTGTTTATCTCTGCACCTTAAAAGCTACCAAACTGAGGTATGGAATTTGATGAATAAGTTTTCCGCATTTAACATAAATTCTATTCCTAGATTGAATAATTCAGAAGCTGATTTGTTAGCTAACGTAGCTTCGAAACTTTTCCCTGCAGAAGGCTTATCTCTGAATGCATTCTCTGTCGAATTGTTGTTTAGACCGTCCGTCCCAGACAACATCACGAATTGGAGAGTCTTCGATGATGATCGACATATTATAAGTTTCCTGCATATGGAAGAAACTTTCTAGGGCACGGTGATCGGCGAAGGTACTCATGATAAAAATCTTCATGACTTTACGGTAATACCAGATCCAAGATCTCCATAATCTTTGTCAGACATGGTAAATTCTATCTCGAAATTTGTAGTTAGATTAGAAAATTTTTATGATCTTCATGACAAGTTCTGAAAATTAGTGAACTGTAAAACAAACAGTTCCTCTTTGACGCATGAAAAAGTAAATTTGGGAACCAAAGACAACTCACAGTGCATTAATTTAGGGGTGGGGTGTTCTGAGCAAGAAAAAGTGATGTTTATTAAATTGTTTAAGGAATTCAAAATGTTTTTTCTTGGATGTACGATGACCTAAAAACCTTTGATCCTAACATCATACAACACGTTATTCCTATGAAACCCCACACCCAACCTTTTCAACAAAAGTTAAGGAAAATGCACCCAAAACTCGAACCAACTATTAAGAAGGAATTGAACAAACTCCTAAATGATAAGATAATCTTCCCAATTAGGCACACACAATGGGTCTCTAATCTTGTCCCTGTCTGGAAGAAGAGTGGTGAAATTTGACTATGTGTCGATTTCTGAAATCTTAATCGAGTGTCTGATAAAGACAACTACCCTATCCCTCCCATGGAACAGATCCTTCAACAGGTATTTGGTTCTGAAATATTATCCTTGTTGGATGGTTTTTCAGGGTATAACCAAGTCTTGATGTCCCCTCCAGACCAACTCAAAACCACCTTCCACACTCCGTGGGGCACCTACGCTTATAGAAAGATGTCCTTTGGACTCATATATGTCGGTGCCACTTTCCAGAGAGCGATGGACATCACTTTTCGAGGCTTAATCAATCAATCTGTCATAGTTTACCTGGATGACGTTACTATTTTCTCGAAAAACAAAGAAGATCATCTAGCTCATTTAAGATCCATTCTACAGCGATGTCATAAGTATGAAATTTCTTTGAATCCTAAAAAATCTATTTTCACAGTAGAACAAGGTAAACTCCTAGTATTCATTGTATCGAGCAAAGGGATGATTATCGATCCTGAAAGAACTCAAGTCATTTCGAAACTCCCCTCTCCCTCGTCAAAAAAGTCCATGCAATCTTTCTTAGGTCAGATAAACTTTGTTAGGTGATTCATCCCCAGCTTTTCAAAAATGGTGAGACCATTACAAAACCTAATAAAAAAGGACATACAATACCATTGGGGACCTTTAGAAATCCAGGCTTTTAATTCAATAAAACATGCCATAATAGACGATCCTTCTCTAATGAGCCCCGACTTTTCGCAAGACTTCACCCTCTACATGTTTGCTTCAGACCATTCATACGTCGCCATCCTGACTCAAAAGAACATTGAAAACAACGAAGTCCCAATCACCTTTATGAGCTTAGCATTCAAGTGGGTAGAACTTAATTACCCAGCAGTAGATCAGCAAGCCTATGCTATTTTCAAAGCAGTAAAGAACTTCTGATCTTATCTTTTGAAATCTAGGATGAAAATCATTGTCCCTTACTCGTCTGTCAGAAATCTATTAGTACAGAAAGAACTAGGCGAAAAAATGGAAAACTGGGTCACATCCTTGCAAGAGTATGAAATAGAAATCACCCCAGCACAAATAGTAAGAGGCCAAGGGTTATGCAAATTGGTCTCTGATTCAACTGTAGGACAGCAAGAGGAAAATGATATGTTAAATCCAGGACAACACTATCGAAATCTAATCTGTTGTGCACAAAACCCTATTAGTCCCTGGTATGATGATATAAAATTTTGTCTTATACACGAATCAAATCCTCATCACCTTGATTCCACAAAAAGGAGAGCACTAAGATTAAAATTTTCTTCTTTTCAGCTAATTAATGGTATTCTGTTTCGTCAAAATTTTGATGGAGTACTAATGCGCTGCCTTAAGAAAGATGAAGCAGAAAAAGTCTTATTGGAATTGCACGCAGGAGAAGCTGGTGGGCATTTTGGTGGAGATACCACTACCCATAAAGTATTAAGAGCAGGTTATTACTGGCCTACCCTTTTTAAATATGCTCATGCTTTGTGTTGCAAGTGTGTAATTTGTCAAAAAACATCCGGACAGATACAGAAACCAACCTTCCCTCTGCAACCAATTTCAGTAGACTCCCCTTTTCAGTAGTGGGGTCTAGATATTATAGGCCCAATCAATCCACCATCCTCACAACAGCATAAGTATATCATAACAACCACAGATTACTTCACCAGGTGGTCCGAGGCTGCCCCATTAAAAGCTGTAAATACTACCCAGGTAATATCTTTCTTGAATTCAAATATTATTACTCATTTCGGTATCCCTGAATGCCTGGTATTTGATAATGCTTCTTATTTTTTGTCTCTTGAGATGAGTGATTTCTCTCTAGAAAAAGGAATTAAATTAAAGTATTCTGCCAGCTATTACCCCCAAGGCAATGGTTTGGAAGAATCGACTAATAAAAATATGATCAAAATTATCAAGAGAACGGTCTCTGAAAACCATAAAAATTGGCATAATGCACTGTTAAACGCAATCTGGGATGACAGGGTAACTCCTAAAACAGTTGTGGGTAACTCACCTTTATTTCTCGTTTACGGCAGAGAGGCGATTCTTCCACCACATGTCCTCCTTCCCTCTCTGAAGCTATCGCAGAAAGAACAAGAAGATGACTGTCCCCCTTTGGAGAATCGAATTAACGCCTTGTTAAAATTAGAAGAAGTGAGGGCTCAAGAAAAACGAAAATTGGATCAACATCAACTCATTGTTAAAAACTGGTTTGATTCCAATTCTTCCTCTGACAGAAATTTTGAGGTAGGTGACCTTGTCCTAAAATGGGACAAACCGCATGAGGGAAAAGGAGAGGATACAAAGTTTCAGAACTTGTGGCTAGGACCATTCTTAATTGCTGAGAAATTGGGTCCCAGTTCCTTCCGATTACAGAATTTAGAGGGACAACCAGACACCTTTCCGGTGAATGGCCAAGCTCTAAAAAAGTACTTTGCCTGATGAGACACCCATGTACAGTGTGTAAATATTTTTGTTTTTATTTCTCTTTTCTTTTCTTTTCTGGTTTGTTTTGATTTTTCCTTTATTCTTATCAGTCTTTCTTTTTGGGACACACATGCCTGCATCGTGGGCTAGTTCAGATAAAGAGAACAAAAAAAATTCCCCTCTAAAATGACTGTTGAAGGTTGTTTAAGCATCCATTGTGATATTCTTCTGAGTTTGCATCCATGTTAAAGGTAACTCGTTGTTTGAAAGAGTTTCTTGATTTCAATCTGCAACTCAAGATACTCACGATCATCCATAAAAATTATTTTTATGCTGTCCCTGTTCCTTAAGAGAACAACTCAGATATGTCTCCCTGCTCTTGAAAGTCAATTTTATTAGCAAACTATTTCTATATCTTATTGAAGGATAGATAAGAAATTTCTTCAAGGCCTGTAATTTACTAAGATATGTCCAAAAACCAGGATTTTCAACGTCACCCCGCTCTATTAATATCTTTAAAACTAAATAAACTTTCAGAGGGCTGTGGGAAGTGCTTGTAAACTCGTCGGGATACTAAAAAGTTCTATTGGCAGTGGGTAAATGCATGCATGACGCCAATATAACTTCATCGGGGTACTGAACAGGCCCGCTGACAACGAAGCAATGTCAGGTATATGAAAATTCTCAGATATGGATTCTTTTGACCTTAAATGTCCTTTGTTCTGATCTGGAACTTCTTGGCAGGATACAGATATCAGAGTGGGTTAAATTACATCCCTATTGAGGCTATGGACGCCTACTGGTAGCAAAAGCTCTGTCAACAGTATTGAAGTTTTTAACTTTAATATCGTGACTCTCTTTTGTTAAGATTGTTGTTAGTTTTCGTCTCTTGAAAATAACAATAATCTGAAACTAGAATGCTTATAATTGATAATGATGTTTATACAATTTGTTTGGGTTGTTTTCGATTCAAATTTTTTTTTGATTATCCTAATCTGAACTCGTTCATTTGGCATAGATAACTGCTTCTACCAGTGTGTCGCCATTTTTGGTAGCAATAATATAATCTCTATTTTTACAAGCTGCCTACACAGGGTCTTTAAATTCTCGTTACTCATCACGACCTTTCTCACTAAACGACACTTGTCACTTGTCGCTTTCTACATACCTGCCTTTTGATTTTTGTTTTCATGTCTGTAAGCATGAAAACTCACAGCTGGAATTCACACTTGATTTCAATTTTTGATCAAAGGATAACTATTCATATGGTCTATTGTCGAATTGTCGTCTTTCGCTATGAACTTGATGGTTTTCCTAGTTTATAACTCCTTGGTTCTAGACTCTAGTCATGCCTTTGTTACATAAGTAAAAACCCTCCACTCATTTAGCATTCGATTAATATCAATGGGGTTTTGATTCATAAAATTTTTAATGGTTCAATGTTTATTTGATACATTAATCTTTATGATCAAGTCATGGATATGTGTACTATTGTTTTCAAATTTTCTGATCCTTATGCATATGAATATGCCAAGGTGTCATTTTGAGGTACAACATGGTATTATTTCTCTGAATGGCCTCAGGCCTCACGATCTCTCTACCACGCATGGTGATTAACGCTCTCGCCTACCATTTCGAACTATCTTTGCAGTGCATTGAGGAAACTTGGGGCTATGGCTCTGTGTTTTTTCTATCAAACCCTACCTCCGATTCTCATGTTGATTCCCTGCTATTAGCCATGGCTCCTATGGTGAGGGTTGAGCCCAATGGCATCCAGACCTTGTTATTGTTTGACAATGCTAGAGATGACTTATAAAGGAACGACTAGTGTGTGTTTATTGAAAAGATTGAGGGTTTCAATCTAAGAGTTGCTCAAGAATTCGCGTTGACATTCGACGGTTGCAGAGAAAATATAAGAGATGTGCAGCTTAAGGTAAATGAAGATTTTATAAGCCAAGCTACCATTTTACTAGCTGTGGGGAAAAAGTGGTTCAAGAACACAAAGGTTGAAGAGGTCCCCTAGTCATTGTTGTTCACCGCAAGGAAAATTACCAACTGCGACTGAGGTATGCCTGTCTCGTCACTAAAACCTAGGTGGCATGATCTGTTAGCTATTGTGAAACAGTTCATTACCTGTGAAGGGAGATTTGGGTTGGTTTTCTTGTATCACCTGCGATTGCTTATGAGCTTTATTGATTTCCCACTGAACATGCCTTATTTCTTCCTTAGAATTTTGTACAAGATGGGAAAGTGGTTCAAAAGGCAGAAATCTGATGCTAGTTTATTCCATCATGGTTTAATCAAAATTATCATGGTACATCAGTTGCAATTAAACAACGATAACTGGGATTCTTTTGTGTTGCGAAATGGTTTTGGTAATAGTGAGTTGGGACAGATTAACAAACTTGTCGTCACATAAACCCTCGTGAAACCTACCATCTCTCCTCCTTCGCTCATGCCCTGCGATCCTATTTCTAATTTGGAACCTTCGATGTACCCTGATTCTACCCAACCCGACACTCAACTGGATTCATATCCTAAGGGTTGTGTTAAGACTGTTAAAAAATCCACAAGGAAAAAGTTTAAAGGCATCATCGATGTCAATTATAAGAGTAAAAGGGCCACTCGTTGGGTTTCACGGTGTGCTCGAAACAAACCCAAGCCCTGTGAAGACAAAAACACAATTATGGTAAGCGAAGATTCAGATTCGGAGATTGAAAGGTTCCTGGCCGAAGAGTATCCATATTCATATGGACTTTGCTCTGACAGACCCTACGATTATATCACCAACTTACCACCGTGTCTAAAGGACAATCCTGATTTTCCTGGAATCAAACTCAGTAATGAACCTCCAGGTCAAATGGAAAATTCCCCACCTGTTAATACTATCAGTGCCAATACACAATCTATACAACCACACTGTAATGAATTTCGATCCTGGATCGACAAGTATTACAAGGATGTGCCTTTACTACAGTCTCGGCTTAAAAATTTATAAGACTAAGTAAATTCGTTAACAAAGGAGAATAGCAGACTCCAATCCATAGCTCAAGCCAAAGACGAACGCCAAAAAACCATAGGGTCTATTGTTTTTAGGAACGTGGAAGCAGTAACTGTAATAGTAAATTCAAAGATTGCTTGATGAGTTTGAATCCATTAATTTGAGGTATGATCCTTTTAAAAGTTTAGTATGATTCTGTCTTTCTCAATTTAGCATACATGATTTGTTTACAAAATTTACTTTTCATTTTGTTTTGATTGATTGAATAAAATATGATTCTAGTTATAATTATAACTAGCTACAGAATCGTGAGATTCTGTAGCTAGTTAGAAAAATTCGAATCACTTGTTTTGTGAACTGAAAATACATCTGAAATCTTTTATTTTTATTTGTTTTCAGGAACCTATGATTTCTAAGGATATTTGAAGCACTGTTGGCATCTCTCAACATACTATCTTTATGTTTTTAAATAGAATAGGCTGTTATCTTTTGGTATCAAGTAGAATCTGGGAGGTTGCATCCCCCACATTTTTTGGAACAGATTGGATGTTATCAACATGAAACATTTTGTTCCTGTAACCTATATAAGTATGTTGTTTTGTAAACTTGAGATCATCTCTACCTGGGGTAAAAACTATGGATTTATGATTTACAAACTTGAATGGAATATGATATTTGCACAGCTTTAGCTTCTCTATATCGTGTTTTTATTCAAGCTATGATTATTTCGATTTGTAGTTAGATTGTGATTGATTTAGATATCATGGTTTATTGCAGATTGATATGATAAAATTTATATGATATCCATGTTTTATGTCCCATATTTAACATACAGTAATTATTCTGTTCAAACTTGAGATTAAGAGATTTATCTTCTTCATTCGTTGAACATTTATACACAAGTTTTCACAACAGGATTTATCTCAATGTGGCCACTTGTGAAATTATAAGATTGTTGTTATTATATCTCTCATATGTTCTATCATTCGTATTCAATCATTACTGCTTCACGTTTATGAGAAGCATTTGTAGGATCTGTTGTGGGTTTGCCTCATCAGACAACGAGATTGGATGCTATACACAGGACGAATATGAGATGTGATTACAGGTTAGTTTGTTAGTTTTATTTCATTAGTTTAATTAATACATAAATTTCCTGCAGCGTAAACATATTCTATTGTTTGTTATCTCTGTTTTCAATTAGATAGTTGGTTCTTTCATTTCGTGTTTATAAACATTATAAAAAATAAATCAAAAAGATTGAATGATAGATTTGATGTTGTTTAATAAATCAATCCATATTCGATTTTCACAGATTTAGATTAAAATTTGCATTTTGTAAATGTTATATATATATTAGAAATAAGTCATTTGTATATATTATACATATAATAAGTAGACTCATGTTATAAATATTAGTTAGAAAACTGTAAATATATATTAGATCTGTATATAATTTTCAGTGAGTGTTATTCATTAAGTTATTTTATTTTCTTTAGTTTTATTTTTCGCTTTCTTAGGAATTAGATCGGCTAACGGAGCAGCTAAACCCGTCAGAGTGGATCAATCCAAATGAATTGGGTTAAGTAGACAACCCCGGACCGGATTCACTCCTCAAGTTGACGAGCGGTCAATTTTTCCCGTCAACAAATGGCGCTAGAAGGAGGGCCTGAAAACTATTAATGGCACGAGGTGGTCGTAAGACTCCTCCACCACCTACCTGCTCACCTATAGTGACTAGAAGTCATTCATACAACAAAATTGTCCCTCAAACAACAACCACATCAAACGGCGATCTACGGATCACAGTTGAACTAGTAACTCCAAATCCTACGGGTGGTGACATACAAGAGATTGTTCACCAATATCTCATAAGAACGCACAGTGCCTTCACCCGTTTAAGACAACCAAACTGACCTTTGAACCAACCATTAGACTTCTCTGATATCAGAGAACAACTTGGAGGCACTGACCTTACTTTAAACCCTACAGATCCAATCCTCACTCCTGCAGCAGGAGGATCTGGTATACCACCATCACCACCTCCTTCATCTCCTTCTTCTTCTAGAGAAGAATCCTCTGACAAAGGCAGTTCCTCATCCTAGCCTTTGACACCACCCACACCTATGGCCAACCAGAACAATCCTGCTAGACCCTGGCTCGACCAAGATGCAGTGGCCATACCTGGGCCTCAACATCCCTTACCCAAACACCCGGAGAAATGGCTCCCTAAATTTGACCCGGACTCCAAATAGATCGTCGAAGATCACAACAAAATTTTTATGTTAGCCATTAGACTCTGTAGTGTCGATCACGAAGACGTAGTCTGTAGATTGTTTCCCTACACCTTTGAGGGAAATGCCTCTACCTGGTACTTTTCCCAACAGCCCCACACCATCATGTCATGGGAGAAATTTGAATCATGTTTTCTTGAGAAGTTCAGAGACAAAAAGTCTCCTGAAGTGCTAGTCATGGATATTTCTAGTTTAAGAATGAACCCCAAAGAAAAGATCAAAGAATTTAATCAAAGGTTCTTGACACTAAAGAACCAAATCCTTATGGATTCAATGCCTGCCGCGAATCTGATTATAACATATTATACAAAAGCCTTACATCAAAGCATAGCCATTTGGGTAAAGAGATCCAAGAAATCCACGTTGTTATAAGCCTTCAAAGAGGCCAGTCAGATCGAGAAAGACATCCTCAGCTTAAAAGACACTACTAGCAATGAGATAGAGACTATTTCATCTTCCAAAAAATAAATCGAAATCCTCCCTAGGCCTTCCCAAAACAAAGCCAAACCTAAAAGCTCAGATTTAGAAAACTTACAGAAAGTCATTCAAAAACTGTCCAACCAAGTTATAGATTTGAAAAGGACGGCTAAAGAAGATTCTTTGAGCAAAGGACCTTACAAACCCCCTTTTAGGAAGCCTTTTCCCACCAACCGACCTAATTCAAATACTGAAGGCCTAAATCTAGAAAGCCTTCAATTCGCTATTCAAACGATTCTAGAAGCACATGATAACTTGATGCCTCTCGAGATCCCTGAAGAAGTAGCTGAACAAGAGACAGTAGAAGAAGATGAATCCTCTCCAAACATTTTTGGACATTTTTCGGATAGTATTTTTCAAGCTAATTTCAAAACAGTGCATCCTTACAATACTAGGAGTAAGACAACAAACAAGCCTTCTTCTGAAATCACTACGACTTTGCCTCCAAAACAGTCTAAATCAACTAAGACTAAACAGAATTCAGTAAACCCAAGCTTAGATTATGATTTGGTTGAAGATCTAAAAAAGCTTAGGGCTAAGATTTATGTTTATGAATTATTAAATTTCCCTTTGCTTTTACAAAAAATGCTACAAAATATTGCAGAGAACAATATAAATGGAAATCCAAGCAGTAACAAAGGTGTTCAGAACAACCCCAAAGTTCCTCAGAAGGCCTCCACCAAAACTACTTCCGATCCTCACGAAAAAAGAGACCTTCCTGTAAATAATGTAACAAATGTAGATAAATCAGTTTTAGAGGCCGCGAGTAAAAAGCAACAAGCTTCTACTATTAGTACTCGCAGAAATGTTCCTCCATTTTTGTTAACTTTTGAAATTTTCAATAGGAATGTGCATAACTGCATGGTAGATTCAGGAGCATCATCTAACATAATGCCTTGATCTGTTTGTCAAAAGGTTAATTCCGAAGTTCAACCATCCACCTTGAAGATTATCCAGCTTGATCGAACTAGTGTTAAAGTGATAGGCGAATTAAGAAATGTGCTTATAATATTTTCATCTAACCCTAAAGTTCATCAAGTGATTGATATTATTGTTGTAGATATCCCAAAAGTTTATGGTCTATTTTTAAGCAGAGACTGGTCAGAACAATTACACGGTTATTTTGCGACGGATTGGTCTCACTTGTGGCTGCCCGAGAATGGAAAGCCAAACATAATCAAGGTAAATCGTGAACATTATCTAAAGTTCACGGTGAATGATTTAAATGATCCCAATGAACCATTCACTCCTTCTGCCGATTCGCCCTAAATACAAAGGATGGATACTTTTTTCAGTAATTTCATGGTCGAAACTTCCACTATCACTAACCCAGAACAACAGTCTGAAATTTTGACATATACGCAGCCAACAGTTTCTACCCGGTGGTCACATGCAACCGAAAAAAATCAAATATGGTCTCTTTACTTTGATGGGTCAAAATCCAAGGAAGGAGCTGGTGCAGGCTGCGTGATCATCGATCCAACAGGTAACAAGACCCTAATTGCTTGCAGGTTAGAATTCGAATGTATGAACAACACGGCCATATACGAGGCACTATTGCAAGGCCTCAGAAAAGAATTAGATATGAACGTTCAAAATTTGAATTCTTTGGTGATTTGGAAATCGTGGTTAGACAGGTAAAAAATTCTATACACTGTTTATCTCCGCACCTTAAAAGTTACCAAACTAAGGTATGGAATTTGATGAATAAGTTTGTCGCATTTAACATAAATTCTATTCCTAGATTGAATAATTTGGAAGCTAATTTGTTAGCTAACGTTGCTTCAAAACTTTTCCCTACAGAAGGCTTATCTCTGAATGCATTCTCCGTCGAACTGTTGTTCAGACCGTTCGTCCCAGACAACATCACGAATTGGAGAGTCTTCGATGATGATCAACAGATTATAAGTTTCTTTCATATGGAAGAAACTTTCCAGGGCACGGTGATCGACGAAGGTACTCATGACTAAAATCTTCTTGACTTTATGGTAATACCAGATCCAAGATCTCCAGAATCTTCCTCAGACATGGTAAATTCTATCCCAAAATCTGTAGTTAGATTAGAAAAATTTTATGATCTTCACGACAAGTTCCAAAAATCAGTGAACTGTAAAATGAATAGTTCCTCTTTGACGCATGAAAAAGTAAATTTGGGAACTAAAGACAACCCACAGTGCATTAATTTAGGGGTGGGGTGTTCTGAGCAAGAAAAAGTAGTGTTTATTAAATTGTTTAAGGAATTCAAAGATGTTTTTTCTTGGACGTACGATGACCTAAAAACCTTTGATCCTAACATCATACAACACGTTATTCCTATGAAACCCCAAACCCAACCTTTTCAACAAAAGTTAAGGAAAATGCACCCAAAACTTGAACCAACTGTCAAGAAGTAATTAAACAAACTCCTAAATGCTAAGATAATCTTCCCAGTTAGGCACACACAATAGGTCTCTAATCTTGTCCCTGTCTGGAAGAAGAGTGGTGAAATCTTACTATGCGTCGATTTCAAAAATCTTAATCAAGCGTTTGATAAAGACAACTACCCTGTCCCTCCCATGGAACAGATCCTTCAACAAGTATCTGGTTCTGAAATATTATCCTTGTTGGATGGTTTTTCAGGGTATAACCAAGTCCTGATGTCCCCTCCAGACCAACTCAAAACCACCTTCCGTAGTCCGTGGGGAACCTATGCTTATAGAAAGATGCCCTTTGGACTCATAAATATCGGTGCCACTTTCTAGAGAGTGATGGACATCGCTTTCCGAGGCTTAATCAATCAATTTGTCGTAGTTTACCTGGATGACGTTACTGTTTTCTCGAAAAACAAAGAAGATCATCTAGCTCATTTATTATTATCTTATCCCCTTATTTATTATATTATCCCTATATTTAATATCTTATCCCCTTATTTAATATTTCTTTCCTCCCCCCGTATACGTAAATATTTAATACATTAAATTATTAACCCCCCTTTAATTCTTTACTCAATTAATTAATGAGTCAATTAATAATTAATTTATCATTGACAGATATGGACAAATAATTAATAATAATTAATTAGTTAATATTATTTAAGAAATAATTATTGTTTAACTAACATCTTAGGACAGTCAGATTATCAAATAAATTATAATTAATCATCCCTATGCATCTATTTAACC
>ML805872.1:195887-207434 GCA_009831015.1 Picea engelmannii
TATATAAAAAAAAATTAAAATTTATTACAAACGACATCGTGGGTGCATGAGGCCCATGTGCCCTCCCTGCGTCTTCCAACGCCCTCCTTTCTACACCCTAACCCTAATTTCCTCATCCTTATCTCTTTGAACCCTACTCTTCTCCTCTTTTCATTTCGATTTTTTTTTTAAGCGTTCAGGGTGAAGGATGAGGTCGGGGACCATAGCCATCTCCCTTCTAGGTCAACCCTGGTAACTCAAGTTCCAAGAATGGAGGGCGCATCTAGCACAGTGGCATGTTCCCTCGTTCCTCAGTGGCTTACCTGGTGTGTTGTGCATAACTCTTTCATGGCTCTCCTCCTCATGGCTTTGAGAAAATCTTTGCGCTTACTTGAAGCATTTATAATATCCCTCGTTCCCTTGGTTACTCAACGCTTGATGTATGTTAATCTTAGGCATTAAACTGTGTTCTGTGTTTTAGTAAATTTGGTGGACTTGGGTCGCGTAGTGTAGGAAGACTGTCTCCGTTTGAGCTTCGTCCTGGGTGCTCTCAACTTGGTCTCAGCTTGCTTTGTGTGTTGTGATTTGTGGACTACAGTTGATTGTTAGGGATTGACCTTCGGCCAACATTTTAATTATATTGGGCCTAGGGTCATCCATTTGTTCTTGGCACTTGGTCGCTGGCTTGTATATTGTCTTGAGTTGGGCGTTGGCCTGTGTTTTGTATGATGTTGCGTGCTAAACAAGCTCAGGGTTTTGGAGCTAGGCCTGCGGGCTATTTTTTTTTGGTTTATTAAAATATATGGCTATGTGTGTTGGTATGTGCTAAGCATTAGAATTTGGTGCTCGGCGGTTACGCTGAGCTGGGTTTTGTGTGCAGATGCATAGTGTAGCGGGACTTGGTTCCCTCCTCTTTGTGGCTCTTCTTACATGTGGCCTGGTGCATAGTGTTTGGGTGCTCTATGCTGGCTTGTTTGTTGCCTGGTATAAATTGATTTGCTGCTTGCGTGTTGTTTGTGGACTTTGACCTCCAGCCCGACGGGCTTAGTTAGATATAGGCTCTAAATCCAAAATTTTATTTACTGATGCGTCTGCACTGCCTCCTCATGGGCTCTCTTCCTTGGTAGTATTGGGTCTTCGTGCTTAACACTTGGTCTCGGGCGTAGTGCTTTGGTGCTTGACGCATTGAAAACAAAGGAATGGCTTGGTTTGGCACATGTGTGTTGGCTTTGTGCATGCAAGTTGATGTGGACCCTCGATCCAATGCTTGGAGACTTGGTTGAATTCGGCTAGCTCAACAACGTTTTCTGACTATCTGAGCCCTTAAATTTGCCTACTTCAGCTTTTTTATGAATATTATGATTATCTTTTTTTTATTATTCTATATAGATCTGTGCAAAGTGTAAGATTAGAATGAACAAAGTTGTAGAGTGTAAGATTAGAATGAACAAAGTTGTTAGGTCAAATCTAAGAGTAATATTAGGGGATGTAGTATCTGTTCATCAGTGCCCTGATGTGAAGTATGGGAAGCGTGTGCATATTCTTCTTATACATGACACAATCGAAGGTGTTACAGGAAACTTGTTCGATGTGTACTTGAAGTCTTACTTCTTGGAATCCTATCGCCCAGTAAAATCTTCATAATCCAAGGAAAATCTTGAATAAAATCATGGTGAAGAAAGTTTTGATCTTGTTTATTGCAGTAAATACTCCTGCCATAATAATGAACTGTTGGATTTCTTTTTCCCTGTGAAACTTCACAAACCATCTAATTATTTGAAGCTCATCGACCAATCAATCCATTTAAGGGTTGTTGGTTTCATTATGCAATATAGGTGAGAAAGGCCTCTTTTCTCTTTGTTACACAGAGTTTTGTTTCACGGTTGAATGCTATAATATTGAATTCAAATTATTTTATGTGCAGATTATGGCTAAGGGAAAGAAACCACCGCCACCGGACCTGGACACCTGGTTCACAGATACCCTCTTTTCACCCGACGTAGCCTTAAAACCACCCTCTTATTTGGCATCGTACCAAGTCCCCCACATGATACAATGGGAAATATTGTAAAATTATTATATTTATGAATAAACTTTTAAGGATGATTATATGGAAGTCATTGGGTTTCAGTAGGGCATGCTAGAACATTGGCACAGTACTTGAATGGGCTCCTTATTGGAGCAATGGTTACTATGGGAGTGGCTCTGCTGTGCTCCTTGTGTTCTTGTGGGTCTGCTTTTTTTTTTATCTAAGAAAGGAGTCAAAGAGGAAAATAATTACGCAAAGATAGAGCCACTGCCCAAGAACCCAGCAGGTATTTACTTTGCAAATTCGAAATCATATATATTTATATTGACAAAAATGTTCTCTTTGATCAATTTTTTTTTTTTTTATGTTCATGAAATATTTAAGGAGTGATTCCACACTCTATTGGTGAATTAGGCATGCTGAATTTCTTGTAAGTAGGACACTATCCCCCATTTTCTCATTTTACTTTTGGAAAATTTTTGTATGTATATTTTTATTTATATTTATATCTGTGTAAAAACAAAATGTGCTTGGCTTGCAGGTTAGGTGGAGCTAGAGTTGGAGCTTGGATTTTCACCTAATTAAAGGGTTTTAGGGTTGTTTAAATTTTTGGGTGGGTACAGTTCCATTCCTAAGTTGGGTAGGTGGGTAGGTAGGCCCTTAAGGCTCCAGTGCTTCAAACTGAAGCTCTGATACCATGTGTAGCGACCATACTAAATTAAATCCAAAATTTAATACAATTAACATATATTTCCCTTCTCATACGTAAATTATTCATTCACATCCTACAAGAATAAATATTCTGCAGAAATTGAAATCTATCTATAGCATGAAAATAACTTAACAGAATAAAATTTAATTACCTCTTCCTGATGCTAATTTCTCCGTTGACCCAGTTGTCTAGCCTGCTTCTTTGTTGTTTCCTGATGCACTGACCAACTCTGCCCAAATTGACTAACCTCCCATCCAGCTAGAAGCATCCTGTCTGACTCCCTAGCTCCAGGAAATCGAAAGGAATCCTGGCTCCCGTGCCCAAAACCCCCAGCAAACCGGTGCCCCCTGGTTCTGATTCACCGAAAACCCCCAAATCCAAACTCCTCACACCAGAGATCTCCACAAAAAATCTCCCACAGAAATATATCCTCCTCTCAAAATGCTTCCTCTTTCCCCCCAAAAGAATTCCCTTCCTCCCGTAAGACTCTTCTCGTCATATTCCCCCTTCACCGACTCTTCCCCCTTCATTAATTTCCTTATCCCTTTATTTATTATCTTATCCCTTTATTTATTATCTTATCCCTATATTTAATATCTTATCCCCTTATTTAATATTTCTTTCCCCCCCGTATACATAAATCTTTAATACATTAGATTATTAACCCCCCTTTAATTCTTTACTCAATTAATTAATTAGTCAATTAATAATTAATTAATCATTGACAGATATGGACAAATAATTAATAATAATTAATTAGTTAATATTATTTAAGAAATAATTATTGTTTAAATAACATCTTAGGACAGTTAGATTATCAAATAAATTATAATTAATAATCCCTATGCATCTATTTAACCAGGGTTGTTACATTGACCTCCTCTTTAGAAATTGCACTATGCCTCATTGAACAAAACCCTAGTGTTGGAGATACTCCAACAAATGGTTTTTCGGTCGACATAATGATAACGTAGGAGCCCAAATAGTTGAAACTCAGTGCTCCGCATCCAATGCAACTAAGGGTTCATGCATCCAAGTATTGGTTTGAAATTTATTGATAGTTTCAACTCACCTCCTCAAGCCATTCACAAAGATGTGGCCAATTTTGTTTGAGGGCATAAAATCCAAACTGAGCAGCATAATGGAGTTTCACAAGCTCCCGCAAGTCTGTTTGGCCAAGACCCATGTAGCTACACTAGCAAAAAATGCCCAACAAAGTGTTCTTGAAAATCGACCTTATCTTCATAAATTGTGTTATGCCTCATTAACCAAAACCCTAGTTTAAGAGATACTCCAACAAATGGTTTTTTGATCGACATAATTATAGCATAGGGGCCCCACTAGCTAAAAATCATTGCTCTTAATCCAATGCAACTGATGGTTCATGCATATGAGTCTTGGTTTGAGATGTATTGTGAGTTGTAACTCGCCTCCACAATGCATTTAGGGACATGTGGTCAATTTGGTCCATGGGCATAAAACCGAAACCGAATAGCATAACGGACTTACTTAATCTCTCACAAGTCTGTTTGGCTAAGGCCCACATGACTACACTATCCAAAAAGACCTGACACATTGTTTTTGAAAATTGACCCCCTCTTTAGAAATTGCACTATGCCTCATTGAACAAAACCCTAGTGTTGGATCTACTCCAACAAATGTTTTTCCAGTCGAAAATGATAACTTAGGAGCCCCAAGAGATGAAACTCGGTGATCCACATCGAATGCAACTGAGGGTTAGTGCATCCAAGTTTAGGTTTGAGTTTTATCGATAGTTGCAACTCGCTTCCTATATTCATTCAAAGACATGTGGCCAATTTCATCCAGGGGAATTAAATCTAAACCGAGCAGCATAATGGAGTTTCCCAACCTCCCGCAAGTCTGTTTAGCCAAGGCCCATGCAACTACACTAGCCAAAAACGCTCGACATAGTGTTCTTGAAAATCGACCTCATCTTCAGAAATTGCACTCTTCCCAATTTACCAAAACCCTAATCACAGAGATACTCCAACAAATGGTTTTTCGATCGAAAGAATGATAGTGTAGGGGCCCCACCAGTTGAAAACCGATGCTCTTAATCCAATGCAATTGATGGTTCATGCATATGAGTCTGAGTTTGAGTTTTATTGCAAGTTGCAACTTGCCTCCACAAGCCATTTAGGGACATGTGGTAAAGTTGGTCCATGGGCATAAAATCCAAACCAAATAACATAACAAACTTATGTAATCTCCCACAAGTCTGTTTGACTAAGGTCCACATGACTATACTAGCCAAAAATACCCAACACATTGTTCTTGAAAATTGACCTCCTCTTTAGAAATTCACTATGCCTCATTGAACAAAACACTAGTGTTGGAGATACTCCAAAAAATGGTTTTTCGATCGACAAAATGATAGCAAAGGAGCCCCAATAGCTGAAACTTAGTGCTCCGCATCTAATGCAACTGAGGGTTTGTGCATCCAATTCCCGATTTGAGTTTTATCGATAGTTGCAACTTGCCTCCTCAGGACATTCAAGGACATGTGGCCAATTCCATTCGGGGGCATAAAATCCAAACCGAGCAGCATAATGGAGTTTCAAAAGCTCCCACAAGTCTGTTTGGCCAAGACCCATGTGACTATGCTGGCCAAAAATGCCCGATAGAGTGTTCCTGAAAAATCGACCTCATCTTCAGAAATTGTACTATGCCTCATTGACCAAAACCCTAGTTCCAAAGATACTCCAACAAATGGTTTTCCGGTCTATAGAATGATAGCGTAAGGGCCTCACTAGCTGAAAACTGGTGCTCTTAATCTAATGCAACTGATGGTTCATGCATCTGACTCTCAGTTTGAGTTTTATCACGAGTTTCAACTCACTTCCATAATCCATTTAGGGACATGTGGTCAATTTGGTCTATGGGTATAAAATCCAAACTAGTAGAATAAAGAGCTTACATAATCTCCCACAAGTCTATTTGGCTAAGGTCCACATGACTACACTAGCCAAAAAGACTCGACACATTGTTCTTGAAAATTGATGTCCTCTTTAGAAATTGCACTATGCCTCATTGACCAATATCCTAGTGTTGGAGATACTCCAACAAATGGTTTTCTGGTCAATAGAATGATAACGTAGGAGCACCAATAACTGAAACTTGGTGCTCCACATCCAATGCAACTGAGGGTTTGTGCATCCAAGTCCCGGTTTGAATTTTATTGATAGTTGCAACTCGCCTCCTCAAGCCATTCAAGGAGATGTGGTCAATTTCGTTCAGGGGCATAAAATCCAAACTGAGTAGCATAATGGAGTTTCACGAGCTCTCATAAGTCTGTTTGGCCAAGGCCGATGCGACTACACTATTCAAAAACGCTTGACAGAGTTTTCTTGAAAATCGACCTCATGTTCATAAATTACACTATGACTCATTGACCAAAACCTTAGTTACAGAGATACTCCAAGAAATGGTTTTTTGATTGACAAAATGATAGCATAGGGGCCCCACTAGCTAAAAACCGATGATCTTAATCCAATGCAACTAATGGTTCATGCATCTGAGTCCCGGTTTGATTTTTATCGCGAGTTGCAACTCGTCTCTACAAACCATTTAGGGAGATGTGGTCAATTTGGTCTATGGGCATAGAATCCAAACCGAGTACCATAATGGACTTACATAATCTTCCACAAGTCAGTTTCTCTAAGGGCCACATGACTACACTAGAAAGAAATACCTGACACATTGTTCTTGAAAATTAAAATCCTCTTTAGAAATTGCACTATGCCTCATTGACCAAAACCCTAGTGTTGGAGATACTCCAAAAAATGGTTTTATGGTCGACATAATGATAGTGTAGGAGCCCCAATAATTGAAACTCAGTGCTCCACATCCAATGAACTGAGGGTTCATGCATCCAAGTCCCGGTTTTAGTTTTATCTATAGTTGCAACTCACCTCCTCAGGTCATTCAAGGACATGTGGCCAATTTCGCCAGGGGGCATAAAATCCAAACCGAGAAACATAATGGAGTTTTGCAAGCTCCCGCAAGTCTGTTTGGCCAAGGCCCATGTGACTACACTAGAAAAATACATCTGACAGAGTGTTCTTGAAAATCAACCTCATCTTTAGAAATTTCACTATGCCTTTTTGACCAAAAGCCTAGTTCTGGAGATACTCTTGTTAGCACTCTATAAATTTTGTCCGGCTGATAGAAAAATGACATAGGTAACTGTTTCAACCTACTTTAGAGTTGGGCACTAGCATACTCAACTGAGAGAAGGCTCTCTCGTGTCACTTGATATTTCTTTGATAATCAGTGGCTAGATTTGGTTTGTTTTGGGGGTTTTATAAATTTGTTGGCTAGGAAGGGGAGGGAAACTTAGGGATATGCAGTCAAAATTATGAAAGTGAATGAAAACAATGACTTGCCTGTATAACTCTCCAGAGGATAAAGGCTAAATGAGGCAATGAATCTGAGTTGTAAATTGAGATTTGCAGAGTGTAAGAGGAAAGGGGAAAAACAAGTAACTGCATCAGAGCATTAATAAAATGAATTCTGAATTAGTTAGGAAGAAATACACACAATTTAAAATGCTTTAGCCGAGAACATCACAAGATGAAATTTGGGCCTTTAGCTCTCCAATTTAAATAGAAGAATATGAAAATGAAATAAAAGAACACAGTAAATACATACAATGAAGGAAGACAAAACTCATATCACCACCATTAGAATCTTTTCATAGAGAGTTCAAAGCTTCTATATATGTATTCAATTCAGCTCCAGAAAATTACAATGGAGTTCAAAACAACCAGAATTGTGCCCTTGCACTTTTTCTAACACTAATTCATTTGGAACCTCTAACACTTATACAATTCGAGTTCCTTCAGTGTGCAACCAGTTACAATAACTGAAATGAAACGTTTCGGCTTCCAAAATTGGTTACAATGATTACAAATGATAGTTTTCAAAAAAATGTTTCATGATCTCTGTAGATTCCTCTGACGCTCCATCTCTTTCCTCTACCACGTTCTCTTTGAAATGTCACTTATACTCCTTCAAATCTAATTCCATTTATCCATATTCTCATTAAATATTTGGGAATAATATATTTGAAATAATAATAATTCTCAAATATTTTTCTTTCCTGTAGAATTAAATTTCCATAATTTAATTCATGCCCGTGGTTTTTAAAACCATTTATTTGCTTGCTTCTCGTAGTTTTGAAAACCATGTCTTGTTTTCCCAATTCACCATTTCATTGTAAAAAGCATTCATTGTTACCATCTTTTTTCCAATTTACCGTTTCATTGTGAAAAACATTTATTGTATCATGTTTTTTCCAATTTACCATCTTTGGTAAAATACCTTTTGTCTTCTTATTTTACTTCCTTAAAACCTTTGGATAAAGAATTACCCAAGTATTCCTTTCATGTCCATCTTCCCATTTAATTCATAATCTCTTTAATTTGTAAAATTTATTGCCTCTGTAAAACAATTTCACCGTGAGGAAGAATTTCTTTTATTGGAAATTCCATAATTTTTATTGAAATGCACTCCTGGAAAAATGCCACACATAAAACATATGATAAATGTTTGCATTTATTATATTGGGTTGGAGAAAAGTGGTTTGGATTTTACCCACTTTCCGCCCCAATATTCCATGTAAAAACACATGTCAAATCACCAAAACCATGGTATTTTCCCTGGCCCGCCTTCATATCATTAACCTCCGCGTTAATTCTATGCCCGATATGTATGTGCACCCTCCATCCATCCTTTGACTTTTCCACATTATAAATTGATATTCATGCCCATGATTTGACGTGATGCCATAAATTAAATATTGGATCAAGTATTAATATAAATATTTTAATATTAAAATATTTATATTAATAATAATAAATTCTTTTTCCAAATTTTTAAAGACGTTGGGCATATGAGGCTTAACACATGACTTTGTGGATAAGATAAGGGTGCTTAATAAAAGGAATATTTTTTATTTTCAACGGGAATATGAAAATAAGGGTAAAAATGAATGAAGTGATGTAACTAAGGGATTTAAATAACATTAAGGCTAGGTATATGTTTGGGATATTTGCCGAATTTTTGACTTACGGAGGACATGAATATTTTGGATGATCAGTTGAGTGAAGGATTTAGGTGATGGGATCTTGATGGAGCCGGTGAAAAAGTTTTAAAGTCTGAGTGGAAAGATAACACAAGGACAAGATGCTTTAGGAAAAATTAATGCAAATTAGCAGGTGATAACATAGGCTCCAACTAGGGATGCTATCCTCCCTGTGAGGTAGCAAAGAACTCGTAGACCCGGTGCCTGATCCATTGGGATTGTCCCAAAACATTTGTGTGTACCCTGCTCTGACCTATCAGTAGTGTCTTCTGAAAACCAAACTCTGCACACTGCTCTCAACTGGATACTGAACACGAAATACACCGCTAAAATCTGACTGTACACAATATTGGAAATCCAAACTGAAAAATGCTTGACCAACAAGCTTATTCACACACTCCTACCTACCCTAACTGTTGAAATGAGATGCCAATCAAGTGAAATAAAAATGCCAATGAAACCATGCAAGCATTTTATCCATTGTTTGTTTACTTTGCACAAGTTTGCTCCAAATCCTACTTACTGATAATTCATTCAAAAATTCATCCATAAATCCAAATCTCAAAAAATAAAAAACATTTGGACTATTTACTTCCTCCAATAAAACTGCAAGTGGATCTTCTAAAATATGCACAAAACAACAATCATGGTTCACCCCTTCCACTACATTCTTGTTTTCATGTGTTTTAATATGTTGATTGCCATCAAGAGGCTGAAAAATCTGTTGAGGCTGCTGTAAATAACAATATTTTGAATCATAAGACAGTACTGGCTGAAATGAAACCCCTGATGGAAAAAAATCCATGCTAAACATTGATGTCGATTTACCATCATCTTTATTTCCAAGTTGGTAGTTGAGCACAGGCTGCAAATCTGAACTGAGATAACCTTCCATGTAATCAACAACATGATCATTGAATGTATGAGAAGGTTGTTGGTCTTCCTCACTGATTACAATTTGCTCATGTAAAACAATGACACTCTGAATGCAATTAGACTTCCCTGCTTCCTCTGCTATCTCATGATTTTCTTTCAACAATTCAAAGGAATAAAAACATAATGGAAGATAGTTTTCATTTGCAAGTCCACTGCTTTTTTCATGTTTAACATCATGCCTAGAGGATTTTTGATTTGAAACATTATAGACATTTTGTTTCAACAATTTGAAAGAGGAAAAACACAATGGAAAGGTTCTTTCACCTAATTCAAAACCTTCTTCCTTTTCTTCACTGTTGTCATAGGCACATTTTTCAATTTCTTTAGATTGCTGAACACACTCATTTTCAGATTCATCTTCGACCAATGGCTGCAATTTTGTACTGACAAGGCCTTCTACATAACAAGTAACAGTGTTAAGCCCTAATATTGTCTCATTACCCCTTAAATGGGGAATATTATATTAGTAATGTTATTTTATTTATGTTAGCTTTAGGCCATTAGTTGTAATTATACCTCCTCGTCTCCTATATATACCAAGGAGACATTTTCATTTTGAATCATCTTGTACTTGAACATTTAAGTGGGGTAAAAGGAGGTTTCCCCCTCGAAGAGGCTTATTATATGAAATTATCTCTTTTTCAAGGCGTTGGGTACTTTTTCTGAGGTTTTTCTATGCTGTATTGATATTTGGTTCATAACATATGGTATCAGAGCTCAAGGTCTTGGGGTTTCGCTGCTACATCTGAGACACCTTGGAATTTTCACTATAACTTGTTTTCTACAATGTTTCAAAAGGAACGACTTGGAGGATATTTAGTAGATGAATCAAGGTACGTTGGGTTCAAAATTCATCTCCTGAGGTCTTATAATTTCATAGATACAACCTATACAAGATAGGGTTCTGGAATCATCCTGAACTGAGTCATTGCAGAAGTTTTGCTATAAAAAAAATTCTGTAACATTTCAGACCCTAAAATCTAGATGCTATTTACAAAAGTTAGTAAGGTATCTATGGTAAAATTTTTAGCTTCTGGGTCATCTTAAATTCGTAGATACACCCTGTGTAAGATAGGGTATCTGACTAGTCCTATTGACTAGTCTCAAGAAGGTGTTCCAGGTAAAACAATAATAACTTCTTCCTAGAGTATCCAAATTGAGTGGGACTAGTTTCATTGGATCATAGATAGTCTGTAGTATTTCTGGTGCAAGTTTCAAAATTTTATATCAATTATTTTGTGTAGAGCACGCTATACAAGTGAGATCTTCTGGAAAGGCCAAAAATTGACAAGTTGTGGGGAAGTTACCGTAAATTTTACTTGGCACATCCAATTTTGATCATACCTATGGCATTGCAGAGAAGAAATATTAGATAACTACATAAAAGAAAGTTTCATACCCAGAAGGGCCAAAACTTGGGAGATACAACAGAAGAAATATTGTCTAGAAGAACCACCTCAAAATCAAGGTTCAAAATGGATACTTGGCCAACATGCCACCAAAAAAGGGAACTTATACACCAAATAAGCCTCTATAAAATCCTACTTGGACTCTTGATGAAGGTGAAGAAATGCGTAGGGACATAAATGAACTACAAAATAAGATGGATTCAATGGAAGCTATGTTGGATTCTAAGATGGATGGTTTGAAAGGGGAGATCATGGAAGTATTGAAAAATTTTGTAACAGAGAAGACACCTGAAAGTGAAAATGCATCCCATGAAATTCATGATGAGGACACAAGGAAGGTGAATCAAGAATGGAGAAACTCCAACTTTGGTTTGAA
>ML805872.1:236341-274820 GCA_009831015.1 Picea engelmannii
TCAAACCCTTGGATGTGTTTTTCAACTGAGATGGCATCAAGTTCCCCATCAAACACAGGTAGGTACTTATAGTACTTTGGAAGAAAATAATGAAGGATGTGAGGTAATTTTAAGGGTTTGTATCTATGCTGAGTCTTGGGGGGTGTTGGATCAAGTGAATGAGGTGAAATATTAGCCTCGGTTTCATGAGGCTCATCAACTTGGTCATGGTTATCATATGGTTCAGGTGGGAGATTTTGATAGAAGTTAGTAATAAACTGATGAGATATTTGTATAATCTTAAGAGGAGGATATGCAATTTTAGGATTATCATGATCATCATTTGAATGCAACAGGTAAAGAAAGATTGGTTTGGCATGTTTAGGGAAGGACTAGAGGCAACTTATAACAAACAATAAAATGACTTGGAAAAATTCCAATTTTAAGTACTTGTTTTCTTCCATAATGTCTTTTCATGCCTTCTGTCAATGAGTCTTATCTTCCAGTGGATTCTCTGAATTACATTTGAAGCTTGAGTGGAGTCACCAATAATGTTCTGGAAGCTAGATTCTGCATTGAGAATGGAGTCGCCATTGTAAATTTAAATTTTTGGATTCTTCTACTAGTGGAATCACCTTCAAATTGATTTTTGATGTGTGGAGTCGCCAGAGTAGGAATACAACCAACATGTTCCTAAGTGTTTATTTCTCTCAGACCTTAGAAATCAACCATGTCGTTCTTTCCCAGGGAAAAATTTTCAATTTCGTCCCCAACAATGATGCCAAAATGTTAGCACTTTGTAAATTTTGTCCGGCTGATAGACAAATGAAAGAGGTAACTATTTCAACCTACTTTAGAGTTGGGCACTAGCCTGCTCAACCTAGAGAGGGATTTCCCATTTCACTTGATATTTATTTGATAAACGGTGGACATATTTGGTTTGTTTTGGGGGTTTTTATAAATTTGCTAGCTAGGAAGGGGAGAGACACTCAGAGCTATGGAGTCAAAATTCTAAAAGTGAATGAAAACAATGATTGGCCTGTAGAACTCTCCATAGGATAAAGGATAAATGAGGAAATGAATCTGAGTTGTAAATTGAGATTTGTAGAGTGTAAGAGGAAAGGGGAAAAACAAGTAATTGCATCAGAGCATTAATAAAATGAATTCTGAATTAGTTAGGAAGAAATACATAGAGTTTAAATTGCTTCAGCCGAGAGCATCACAAGATGAATTCTGGGCCTTTAAATCTCCAATTTAAACAGAAGAATATGCAAATGAAATAAAAGAACACAAGAATTACATACAATGAAGGAAGACAAAACTCATATCACCACCATTAGAATCTTTTCATAGAGACTTCAAAGCTTCTGCATATGTATTCAATTCAGCTCCAAAAAATTACAATGGTGTTCAGAACAAACAGAATTGTGCCCTTGCACTTCTGCCAAAACTTATTCATTTGGAACCTCTAACACTTATACAATTTGAGTTCCTTCAGTGTGCAACCGGTTACAATAACTGAAATGAAACGTTTCAGCTTCCAAAACTGGTTACAATGATTACAAATGACAGTTTTCAAAAAAAAAATTCATGATCCCTACAGATTCCTCTGATGCTCCAACTCTTTTCTTGCCACTTTCTCTTTGAAATGTCACTTATACTCCTTCAAATATAATTCCATTTATCCATATTCTCATTAAATATTTGGGAATAATTTATTTGAAATAAAAATAATTCTCAAATATTTTTCTTTCCTGTAGAATTAAATTTCCATAATTTAATTCATGCTCGTGGTTTTTAAAACCATTTATTTTCTTTCTTCCTGTAGTTTAGAAAACAATGTCTTATTTTCCCAATTCACCATTTCATTGTAAAAAATATTTAATGTTACCATGTTTTTTCTAATTTACGGTTTCACTGTGAAAAACATTTACCGTATCATGTTTTTTCCAATTTACCATCTTTCGTAAAATACCTTTTATCTTCTTCTTTTACTTCTGTAAAAACTTTGGATAATGAATTGGCCAAGTCTTCCTTTCACGTGCATATTCCCATTTAATTTATAGTATCTTTAATTTGTAAAATTTAAATTTTAGTTCTGTAAAACAATTTCACCATGAGGAAGAATTTCTTTTATTGGAAATTCCATAATTTTTATTCAAATGCATTCTTGGAAAAATGCCGCACATAAAACATATGATAAATATTTTCATTTATTATATTGGTTTGGATTTTACCCACTTTTTCCCCCGATCTTCACCACGTAAAAACACATATCCAATCACCAAAACCATGGTATTTTCCCCGGTCCGCCTTCATATCATTAACCTTCATGTTAATTCTATGCCCGATATGTATGTGCACCCTCCATCCATCCTTTTAATTTTACACATTATAAATTGAGATTCATTCCCATGATTTGACGTGATGCCATAAATTAAATATTGGATCAAATATTAATATAAATATTTTAATATTAAAATATTTATATTAATAATAATAAACGTTTTTTCCAAATTTTTAAAGACTTTGGGCATATGAGGCTTAACACATGACTTTGTGGATAGAATAAGGGTGCTTAATAAAAGAAATACTTTTTATTTTCAACGAGAATATGTAAATAAGGGTAAAAATGAATGAAGTGATGGAACTAAGGGATTTAAATAAGCATTAAGGCTAGGTATATGTTTGGGATATTTGTCGAATTTTTGACTTATGGAGGACATGAATATTTTGGATGATCAGTTGAGTGAAATATTTAGGTGATGGGAGCTTGACGGAGTTGGTGAAAAAGTTTTAAAATCTAAGTGGAAAGATAACGCAAGGACAAAATGCTTTAGGAAAAATTAATGCAAATTAGTAGGTGATAACAACTCCAACAAATGGTTTCTCGATCGACAGAATGATAACATAGGGACCCCACTAGCTGAAAATCAGTGCTATTAATCAAATGCAACTGATGGTTCATGCATCTGAGTCCCGGTTTGAGTTTTATCACAAGTTGCAACTCGCCTCCACAAGCCATTTAGGGACATGTGGTCAATTTGGTCCATGAGCATAAAATCCAAACCGAGTATCATAACAGACTTATGTAATCTCCCACAAGTTTGTTTGGCTAAGGTCCACACAACTACACTAGCCAAAAAGACCCTACACATTGTTCTTGAAAATTGAACTCCTCTTTAGAAATTGCACTATGCCTCATTGACCAAAACCCTGGTGTTGGAGATACTCCAACAAATGGTTTTCTGGTCCACAAACTGGTAGCATAGGAGCCCCAATAGCTGAAACTCGGTGCTTCGCATCCAATGCAACTAAGGGTTCATGCATCCAAGTCCCAATTTGAGTTTTATTCATAGTTGCAACTCACCTCCTGAAACCATTCAAGGACATGTGGCCAATTTCCTTTGGGGGCATAAAATCCAAACTAAGCAGAATAATGGATTTTCGCAAGCTCTCACAAGTCTAGTTTTCCAAGGCCCATGTGATTACACTAGCCAAAAGTGCCCAATAGAGTGTTCTTGAAAATTGACCGCATCTTCATAAATTGCACTGTGCATCATTGACCAAAACCCTAGTTTCAGAGATACTCCAACAAATGGTTTTCTGGTCGACATAATGATAGTGTAGGGGCCCCACTAGCTGCAAATTGGTGCTCTTAACCCAATGTTACCCATGATTTTGGTCATCTTGGTGGTGTATTGATGATGGTGTACTCAGGCTCCCAACAAGAACTTTCTCCTGAGAAAAGTGACATTCATCTCTTTCCAGAAAACATATTTTTGAAGAGATTTCCTAGGCTGCTTATAGCCTAGGGTGCGATAATGAGCCATTCTCATAGGCTACCTTCAGCTAGGGTGCGAATTTCTCGCACTGTACTATATATCTAGGGTGAAAACTTGTTCTCAAGCTTGGAAAAAGGAAGAAGTCTCGAGGGTTCTAGAAGGGAATCTTCTAGAGAATGGGTTGGCATTCGAATGGTTATCATTTAACTGGTTTCCCTGATTTGGTGGGATCATTCTCATCCATGTAACCATCTCATCCTCTCCTATATATTGATAGGATTATCATGGAAAAGGTTAAGCAAGATTAATTGGAGAATTGGTAAAGAAATTGTGTGAAGAACCCAGCTTGAACAGGAGCTTGGAGACTCTAGCAAGTCTATCAAGAGGAATTGGATCTTCTTCATGCAAGGATCGAGCAAGTGTGTGTGTTGGAACCAAGAGTCACTGAAAGGAAGCTTGTGACATCAAGACGATCAGGTTGTATCTTCTACTTTTGATTAATATGATACATAGGCATGTCCTTTTCCCATAAAGTCATTCTTACTTTATTTTGTAATTCCTTGATCATACACATAAGTTGACGATTGAATATATTTTGCTATCTTCACTTTGGTTGGTTTGTGTTGTCTTGGTCTTGACTTCACGAGAGCACCAGAGAGAAGTGGGAGCAATAAAGACCCTAGGAAGCGATACAAAGGTATGCCACTTGTTCCTCCTTACTAGCTATTTCAATGGTCGTAACTTAGGGAAAGAGTCATGTCCTGTCCTGTTTTGTTCTAGATTCAGGTGGATCTAGGGAGATGTGTTAGTGTCCACACCTACCGATTAGTCTGATAAAAAAATTGGTGACTCCACTGGGGATGAAACCCATGTTTTTTGTGGGTTTTGGTGTTTTTCCTTGGCCATTTTCTCTTGCCTTACCTTTCTCCATTTCTATCAATCTCTGAGTCTTCAGGATACCCTGATAGACTCTCTGGGTCCAGAAGTCCCTTCAATTTTTTTGTCTTTTTCCAAAAATTTGCCTAGTTTCAAGAATTCTCACACTGAACCCCACAGTGGCCTGCGAGAATCCCTTGAGTTCGCACTCTGATTTTAAGTCCAGTGTGAGGTTCCCGCACTCTGCTCAAAGCTATCCTGCAAGAATGAACCATTCTCGCACTGTGCAACACTGATAACCTGCGAACCCTCTTTTAAAATTTTTGGATATAATTTTTTCGCATGTTCAGCTGCCCAAATCAGTATAGGTGTCTAAAAATAACTTCTTGGACCATTGGTTGATGTTTTCTTGTCTTTGTATTTTGTGCACAATCAGTCTTCAGAAATCAAAGGCTCTTCTTGTCCATCTTTTTCCAACTCTCATCTCTTGAATTTTCTTGGCAAGGATATACTCTCTGATCCTGGAATCAGAGTGCTTGTTTGGTTAAGATCTGGTGATCGATTTGAAAGTTGGGATTCTTTGTCTTTCTCATTTTCTCATTATTTGGAAGATTATTGTTCTCATGCAATTGAAAAGACTAGTTTTGTCTGCTTGTCATTTTTGCTTCCATTGAAATATTGGTTTGGGTTCTTGTTTATTGCTTGTTCATTAGTTATTGGTTTTCTTCAGTTTCACCATCATAGTGTAGATCCTTTTTGAAAAGTAAAAAAAAAAACATTTTTTCTTTCAAAATCATTTTCATTTTTTGAAAATCAATTGTTGAAATCATTGAAAAATAACCAATAGAGAATTGTCATTATTGCGTGATTTGTTGAGATTGCATTTTAAAGAAATTTGTGTATCGTAGTTCAAGATTGTTTTGGAACACTTCTCTTTCCCTCCCGTACATAGGATTCATAGAACGAAAATTGATATTTTTCATTCCTATCTATGCATTGTTGGGTCAGAATCTCACACAACATCAGTTTCATCTCCATTTCCTTTGAGTAACAACAACCCTTAATAACATTGCACAATTTTAAAATTTAACTAGTAACTCTTTTCTAGGGCTCTATTACACCAACATTTAGCTAGGCTAGTGCTTTGGAATAGGAAGAGAGATACACTCTCCAAAGCACAAAACACACAATAACATCTTGTGTTAAGGAGTGTCAAATTCCATTTACAACATTTTGTCCTGGGAAGCCCTTCTCACAAAAGGGTCAAACCTGAGGTTGCATTGATATTGACAGAGTTACTCACCCTGCTTTGTTGATATCGGTGTAGAGATTTCATGTATTATGGGGGTCACTTGGAGGTATACCCACAATGATGAGTGGAAGCCTCTCGAGTTGATTTCGGGCTAGATAACCTACCCTTGTGTGTGGATCGGACTATCGACTGTCCCCCCAGGATTTATTGTTGTCGGTGGTAACCTTAGTGGCCTATCTTCTTAGGGTCTTACACAAGGTGAATGTGAAGGGGCAAGTCTTCACGGTACCTAGAATCGACATTGGCCAAACTCACTCGGGCTCCTTGGAGGGTATACCCACGATTATGTGTGGGAGCTTGCACCAGGGTGTAAGTCCGTTAAGCAGGTCGTCAGCGTAAATTTTCCACCTTAGCCCAGCCCCTTTTTGTCTTGTTGTTGTGATGTTGGATTTCATCACCAACTAGTGACTTCGGAATTAGAAGGTCTTGTTTGCTTGGTATTGTTTCCTAGATTTTGTTTACTAGTGCGTGTTGTTTGTTTGCCCAAGTTGACCTCAAGATTCTCTTCGCCAATTTTTTAATTCGTTCACAATAGATCCTCCACGTCGTTCATGTAGAATGTAGGGTTTATCTCCAGAGAATCTGGAAGGTTCTCAACCCCTGCCTACAAGCTCACCTCAGGGCTCTCCTCAACAAAGTGAAGTCCAAGATGTCACCACTCCACAAGTGGAAAGAACTGACTCTCTAGAACATTTCCGAATTACCAATACTCGAGAGGACTTTCGACTTCACCCCGATTCTGAGAGATGTATTATGCGAGTGAATTCTTCCGGAGATTTAGTTGTTGTGTCTTTTGGATTACCGACTAGACCCTTTCTAGGAATTGAGGGCCAAGATCCATTTTGGTCTACTGCGTTTTTAGACGGGACCTTTTTGGTGCAGGATTAAGCATTGAAATCATCGTCTCACCTGCGTTCCCTAAAACCTCTAACCCAGACACAGTACCTTTTACTACTGCTTATTACTTTCCTGGTACAGACGCTCCACGTTCTGAACACATCTTGACCGTCCCTATAGAAATGGTCCATTACACAGATACTATGAGTATTCACACTGGGATTATGGTGGCTAGTCAAGCCCCCATTGGCACACCTCTCTCGCCCAGTGTCACCCCGACACTTCCACCCGGATACCGTGCATTGAATGCTTCTATTTCCACTCCTGCGCAAACCCCATCCGGAACTCCTGGTGGTCCCTCTTCTTTTGGGCACTCTCCTCTTGGCTTTATTCTGTCATTCACACCAAATTACCAGATTCCTGTTGGTGGACAAATTCACCATGGAGGTTTGACTCAACCCCCCCTTGTCGGGAAAATTCCTATTGGAACACAAATCCCAATTGGAACACTACCCCCAATTGGAAAACTGCCCCTAATTGGAACACAACCCCCGATTGGAGGACAACCCCCACCGACCCCACCCTATGGACAAAACATACCTCCATCCTTGGCCTAGTATTGGAATCATATGATACAAAATAATCCTCAATCGACTGGAGGGCAACAGTTTCCAGCTGCATCCTTTATACCCCCTAGAATAGGAAACCATATCCAGGTACGTCGAATCCTATTTGGGGCTCGAATGCTCAAATTCATGTCCCTATTCAAGGATACAATCCCATGAGTTACTTTCCTCTACAACAACCACCAAATCTACCTGGGTCTTTACATTATATGCAGACTTCTTATGGTCCCACTGGTTTGCCGATGGGGCTCCCTCCCTAAAGCCACCAGTACCCGCATGTGAATCGACAGTTACCCTTCTTGGCCACTTTGGATCTCCTGGATCTGTCAAGTATTTTAAATGATCCAATTCATCATTCTCCCCAATGGCCCTCTATACCAGCCAAGCTACCATACGACATCCCTAAATTCGATGGAAAAGAGAGAGAGGACCCGAAAAATCACGTCATGACTTTTCACCTCTAGTGCTCATCCAACTCTTTGATGGATGACTCTATTCGTTTACGTCTTTTTCAAAGGACTCTCACGGGTTCTGTTGCGAAGTGGTATACAGAATTACCACGAGGTTTTTTCACTGACTTCAACACCCTAGCTATGGCCTTCCTCACCCACTATCAGTTACCGATCCATTACAAAATGGGGACCAAGATTTTGAGTTCTTTTAAACAATCTAAAGCCACTCATATATCCGATCACATTCATGAATGGTGAAGGAGACGACGTCTCATCAAACTCGAACTTCCCGATCAGTTTCTAGTAGAGTGGTTCACAAAATCATTTGTGAACGACATTGCACGTGACATCTCCATGGGTGGAGTTGTCACAGAAGAATAGGCCATAAGTCGTGCTCAATATCTTGACCTTGTTTACTCACAAATGGGTACTCTTTATGACTTTATCCCTAACACACCTCATCCTTCCACTTCTGCCACTTCAACTACTCCAGCTGCCTCTCATGCAACTGACGGTGTGATTGGCACTTTCCATGCCCAACCACATTCTGCCTCAAGCACCAACCCCAAAACTTCTTCTTCTAATGCTCAAAATGCTCTGTCTCCTAGCCCTCCCACTGGCAAGACTTCTGAGGTAAATGTAGTTCAATCTACCCTAGCTGGTAAAAACAAATCCAAAAAAGGAAAGGGTAAGAATAAGGAGGACAAAAATACTTTGCAAGCAGAGAAAACCAAAACTCCACTTGTTGATGACATGGATAAGAGTAAACCTTGATACCCTTGTCTTATCTATGGTGATGATCACTACATGAAGGATTGTTCACGATGCCCTGAGGTCACTAAGTTCCTTCAAGGAGCCCCGAAACCACCTGCTCCGGTCATTTTGTCCCAACCCTTCCCCTCTCAACAACAGGCCCAATTGGTCATTCATGACCAACCTTCCCCTTCTACTATGTCCTATGTATTGATGTGCACTGGTGATTCAAAGAAGAATGACATTGCACTCACCACTCGAGCCAAAGATTATTCTCCCTCTAAAGAGAAGGTTGATGATCCATCTCCTTCATTGGTACAACCCTCTCCCATGACTCCACCTACCAACGGTCCTCTTCATCTCAAATGACCAAGCCTTGACACAGTTCTTCGACCCCCTCCAAAGGGTGTCGTTCGAAAATCGGCTTTCAATCCTCATGCTCGTGCTACCCAGAACTACAACATTGTTGAAGATCTAGCCCAAGCACCTTCTGCGATGTCAGCCCTTGAAGTCCTTCAAAGTTTTCCCACACAATGGAAGGCACTGTTGAAATCTATCGGTGGAATCAACCCGACAGACACAAATTTAATAATTTTTGACTTGGAAGATCACATTCCAAGGTTACCCCCTCAACTCGCATTCTAGATCCAAGTGATTATCTTTGACAAAAAAATTTGTCGAACCGTTATCGACGAGGGTGCCTCAACGTGTGTCATGTCCCTTACCTGCTGGAAATCTATTGGCTCTCCCTCTTTGACTAAATCCCAGAACACTCTCAAAGCCTTCAATGGCTTCATCTTTAAGCTCTACGATGTCCTTCCTTCGTTGCCAATCACGCTAGAAGGAAAAACGGTCCAAGTCAAAGTGGAAGTCTTTGATGCTCTTCTTGATTACAATCTTCTGCTTGGCCGTAGCTGGATCAATTCCATGCACGCAGTTGTGTCGACTCTTTTTTGTGTAGTACATTTCCCACATCAAGGAAAGGTAGTCACCGTCGACCAATTAGCCTTCTTTAACTTAGATACCCATATTGGAAATGTACCGTTCATTGCTAAAACCCCACTGGGTTATGAGAACATCAGTGTAGGCCTTCTTAAAGACTCTTTGTTAATGGGTACTTTCCCCATCCCACCGCCCGATGTTCCATGCTCGTCTGTTGCCTCAATCAACATGATCTCCACCTCAATTCATGGAAATCCCGTGTCTTACAACCCATGGATGGTACCTGACCCTAGAGACCATCTTTGTTATGGTGACGAAATGCCATTAAGTCCACTCGAATCCGCCTACCAGGCCATTCAATCGACAACCCCTCCTACCCCCTCTCTTAGTGAGTTATCCCTAGATCCTTTCCATGTCATTTTTCTTACAGCCGAGATGATCATGTCTATCATGGAAGACACACCTTGGGACAATGGACATCACCATTCCATCCTCTTTCTGGAGCAACATACCATTGAGAACTACCAACGGATCTCGACCCTGTCGACCATTGTCGTCATTTCAACCATTCCTGAGTCCACACACGATGTGTTTTCTGAAGGGAACTTGAGCAATATCTCACCCACTATTCCCCTCGACATATCCATCAAACCTAGAATTGTCGAAAATGTGCATATCGGAGCTTCGTGTTCCCCTGATGAAATCGTCACCTACACGTCACTTTTCAAAGAGTTTCATGATATCTTCGCCTGGAGATACGAAGAAATTCCGGGCATAGACCCTGACATTGTGATACATGAGATCAAGACATACCCCGACGCTAAACCCGTCCGGCAATGCCTTCATCCAATTCACCCACGTAAAGCGGCTGCTATCAAGATTGAAGTCGAGAAACTTCTCAAAGCCGGATTTATTTACCCAATGGCCCTCACTAACTGGGTTTCCAATCTTTTCCCGATTGACAAGAAATAAGGCACAATCCGCGTATGCGTTGATTATAGGGATATCAACAAAGCTTGTCCTAAGGACAACTTTCCTACCCCCTTCATCGATCAAGTTGTCGACGATTGCATGGGAAGTGAAATCTTCTCTCTGATGGATGGTTTCTCCGGATATAATCAAATCAATATTGTTCCTGAGGATCAACATAAGAAAACTTTTAGTTGTCCTTGGGGCACTTTCACCTATCGAAAACTCCCTTTCGGTCTCAAGAACGCTGGCGCCACTTTTCAACGTGCTATGTATTATGCCTTCCATGATATCAAGCACATCGTGCAACCATATCTGGACGACTTACCCAATCATTCTATGCGCTGAGTCGATCATCCAATCCACCTCTGAGCCATTTTCGTCCGCTGTCGATTTTACCATATACGCTTGAATCCTCACAAGTGTGTTTTCTACGTGGAATCCGGTCGACTTATAGGATTTATTTTTTCGCATCAAGGGATTAGGGTAGATCCTTTAAAGGTTGAGGTGATCCTTAATATCCCTCCTCCTTCTACACTTCCCCAGTTACAAAGTTTGTGAGGGAAAGCAAACTTTCTTCGTCGTTTCATCCCGAACTACGTCAAGATAACTTGTGGATTTACGTGACTCCTAAAAAAGGGGTCTGAGTTCATATGGGATACCATCACAAACAAAGCCTTCGAAGCTTTGAAACTATCCCTAACAGGTGTTGCACTTCTCTTTCCCCTCGATTACAGTCGTGATTATTTCCTCTACCTTGCAGCCTCAGATTACACCATTGGTATGGTTCTCATCGAAGAGGATGATTCTCATGAAGAACATGTTATCTAATAATTGAGTCGAAGTCTAACACCTACCGAAACCAAGTATTTACATATCAAAAAACTAGCCTTGGCATCCATCCAAGCAGTTCAATGCTTCCGGCACTATATCCTCTCTCGCAAGACTACAGTGATTTCTAACTGCAACCCTATGCAACACATTCTCACACATCAATTGCTAGGGGGAAAATACTCCAAATGGATCGTGATACTCCAGAAGTTTGACTTGGAATTCGAACGAGCCAAGTCCAAGAAATCCTTAGTGTTTTCTGAGATGATATGCGACTTTCCCTCCTCTGAAACATAAAACGTAGCAGTCGATTCATTACCTGATGAATCCCTTTTCCTCATTAGTTCTGACGATCTTTTGTATGGAGATATCATCATATATCTCCAAACCCAAACTTTCTAGCCTAATTTTTCTAGTATTGAACGACGTCGAATATGCTACCAAGCCCATCAATACATTATCCTCGGGGATACTCTTTATCGTCATGGGATTGACTCAGTTTTTCGACGCTGCCTCACATTCGATGAAGCCGAGAAAGACTTAAATGATTGCCATTCTGGAGCCTCTAGTGGTCATATGTCTGAGTATGCTACTGCCCAGAAGATCTTATGAGCAGGGTATTTTTGGCCTTCTTTATTTAACGAGTACATAATCACTGTCCAAAAATTCCATGCTTGCCAGACCTATAATCATAAGATATGGTCACATCCCGCTCCTCTTCACCCTATGGTCTCCGTTGTTCGCTTCATGAAATGGGGCATCGATTTCATGACATGTCACCCCCACTCGGACGGGGGGCATGGATACATTATTGTATCCATAGATTACTTTATGAAATGGGCCGAGGCGATGCCGACATTTGACAACACTGGAAAGACCGCAACATTATTCATTTTTAATCACATCATAGCTCGTTTTGGTGTTCCTCAGGCTATCGTCACTGATCATGGTAGCCACTTTAGAAAATTCATGATGTCTGAACTCACTGAAAAGTTGGGCCTTCACCATGAAAACTCAACGCCCTATTATCCACAAGCCAATGGCTAAGTCGAAGCAATTAACAAAGTTCTCATAACCATGCTTCGACGAATGATATGGATTCACAAAAAAAGTTGGCACACAATGTTGTTTTCGGCATTGTGGGCTTACTGGACATCTGTCAAGTCCACTACTGGGTTTACACCTTTCCAGTTAGTCTATTGTTTGGAAGCCATTCTCTCGATCGAATGCGAGATACCCTCTTTAAAACTAGCTGTTGAACTCCTACCAAACACTTCTTCTGAGGAAGAACGTCTATCGTATCTTATGCGATTAGATGAAACTTGATGCGATGCTACCCTAGTCATAGAAGCCTAGAAAAAATGTGTCAAGGCCCAATACGACAAACATGTCAAGCCTCGCGTTTTCTCCGAAGGAGATCTGGTTCTCCTCTATGAACAAGATCGAGATGTGCTAGGAGCTGGAAAATTTGAAGCCATGTGGTGAGGTCCTTATATCATTAGACGAGTTTTGGAAAAAGGGGCTTATGATTTAGTATATTATGATGGTATCCATTTGAGTGAACCCATAAATGGGTTGTACTTGAAGAAGTACTATGCATAAGATCACCTGTGCACGCGTACCTGTATTTTTATTGTATCATACTTCTTGTGTGTTACTGTAGTTTTCTTTTGTCGTTATCTGGTCTCTACCCTTATGTGATGTTGTGTTTGATTTCCAAATGTCGAAGTCTCCGCTACCCTACATTGGCTTCGCTGATGTTGCTAGCCGTAGTACTCAGAACCTTGCTTCCGCTGCATGGGAAATTTACACCCCTACAAACGAACTTGTCTCTTTACGAGGTGTGTGCCTCGACCATGCGACCAACAATATTGTAGAGTATAGCACCATTATCGAATTGTTGATTGATGCTATCTCGCTTGGTATCTGTCACTTGGTTGTGTGACTCGATTCGCAGCTCTTAGTACTACAGTTAAGTAATGTCTATACTATTCGAAGTCCTACTTTGTTACAAGTGTATTTGCGAATTCACCTCTTGGAACGTTATTTTGATTATATTGAATATCAACATATTCCTAGATGTCTAAATACATTAACTGATGCATTAGATAACTATGTATTAGATAGACATTAGGGTCATTTATAAATCAATCACATCAATTTTCACTCAACACAAAATAAACCGGTAGAAGCCGTATGTATATATAACGATCAAATTTTTTTTTACAAAAAGTTTTGTCCAAGGACCAAAATTTCAAAATCTGAAGCTCATAGCTTCTACAAAGTGACGTCATGGATGACGTTCACAGTAACACACAACTGCTCAGGAAACCCTATGAAGAAGTCGGCCGATGGACTCTAACACTCCTACTGTATGATGCTGATAATGTCGTGGAACCTCTCCAAGGGGCATGTTTGGAATGTCTGTTGTCAAACCCTCCAAGTTTTGTTCCACTGCTTCATAATCTTCGACATTCCATCATGGAACTAGAGCCACCTCTCCTCATCACTGAATAGGAGAAGTACCAGGTGGTCGATAAGGCCCCATGTCTATTTTATCAAAAAAGAATATTGAAATTAGACCTTGGACGAACATAAAAAACATTTGCATATGATAAAATTCACAAAAACATTTAAAAAGAAAAAAATGTGTACTTCTTACCAAGATTCCCCCACTGAGCACCCTCAAGTAGGGCCAAGTCTAGATCTCCTCGGAAGTCCAACCCAACATAGGCATAATCATCGACCATCAACATCTGTGGTCACAACCAGTCGAAGAAGGCATCATTGTATTTAATAATTGGTCCAGCTACGTGTCAGGCTATGAGATGACACCACCTCAACATTCTTGGATCTATTGGAGCTGGTAAACCCCACTCAATTTGCAGCCTCAACAAGGGAACCCTCTCAAGAAAGAAGGACACCAACAAATAACCGTACCCGAATTGCTTCAGGTTGCCTTGCCTGCATTTAGTTAACTGCCTCTTCATGCTACGAAGGACTGCATTTGCCCAATTAAAAACCCGAGGCTCAGTACACTCTATGGCATACTGAAAGTAGCTCTAGAGAGCCATGTGAGGAGCAAAAATCCCAACCATACGAGCAATGGTGAACAAAATAGTGTGAAGGGTCAAATCCCGCACTCCCCAAATGGCTACCTTCCCTTTGCTCCTTTCCGCCTCTGGAACATAGTGCAAACGACAACACTCACTCATGGGCAGCCCACCACCTCTACTAGCAGTCAGGATCGCATGGTACCCATGCTGTGATAGTATTGTCAAGAAGTAAATTTCCTCGATATCCAAGGACAATGTGTGGACCCCTACATCGAATACTTGCTGGTCTGGGTCCCACATATGCACAAGGTACTCCAATAACCTGACTTGGGTCCTCATACCCAGGATACGAAAGAATTTCAGGAGACCACAGTCTCGCAAAGTGGCAATGGTGGCTAGATGATTCCTGGAAATAGCATCATCTTCTTCATGCCATTCCAGAACCATGGTGATAGCCAAATACCTGCACAAGAAGCATAAGAAGAAGATCAACAGCTCTATTCAACACTTGGTAACTTTTTCATCGAGCAAACTTCAATTTTTTTTTCCACTTTGCAGTTCTTGCAGGTGCCCTTTAGGCATAGTGTGAGGTTCTCGTAGATGCCTTTGGGGCCACCTGTGAGAATGTGGCATTCTCGCAGGTCTCGTATGGCTAGCCTGCGAGAATGGCTGAGCGCAACTTTAACCCCCAAAACGAACTCAAAAACATGATTTTTACCAATGAAAATGCAAAATCAAACCATGAAAAGATAGAGGACAAAGGGATTACCTCACTTTCGGAGACGGTTCGTCGAATATATTCTCATACCTCCCACAATCGAACGTTGAAATTCAAGGGCAAAAGAGGGGTTTTGGACTCAAATATTGATAAAGTTAAAATGACTATGGTAAAAAGAACTTTTACCCCTTTATATTTACTTTTACCATTTGTTATTGGTTTTTATAATTATTTTATTTCTTAAAACCTAATTCCTAATACCCCTATGAGTGTAACTTTTGCAGACATGGCAACTTTGATGTTCGTACATGGGATACGGCTATTTTTTCTCTTTTTCATCGCATGTTTTGATGGTTTTTTATCGTTTTTGCACAAAACCTCGAGCTTGGTCTTTGTTCGTTCTCACGCTCGAGAATACATGAGAACGTGGTCGAGCACACTTTTATCACTTTTTCAGGCTCAACAAGTTTATACAAAAAAGGAGCCCCCCTGGAGTCCTCTTTAAGCTCTTTTCAGACTCTCTAAACATGAAAAGATTGCCAAGCGACCTTGCTATTTTCATGCTCATTAAAGTATTTGAAGAAAGCGTCTGTTGGACAATAATTTATCTCTTTTTCGGTCTCATTAGACTATTTTATGAAAAAGGAACTGAGAGAGTTCTCTTTCAAGTGTTTTTCCAGACTCTATAATCATAAAAAACCTTCGAGTTTTCTATCTTTGGACTCATTAAACAAACATCGACAGACCCGTAATAGGACCAAACCACTCCTTCCTAGGGTTCATTAAACATACTCCAAAGGACTCATCCAAAGGATGAGATTACATCAACAAGCATATGTTATCCTCCTCAAGCTTGCGTAAAAATAAAGAGGTACTCGCCAAAAATGGCGAGGGGAAATTTGGGAAAGGGATGTGTTTTCATATTTATATTGATTCGCAGTAAGTGTCTCTCTTGAACATGACACCCCTTATTCATTATTTGAAGCCGGTTTGAGATATCCATTTGTCTCTCATTCGATTTGCTACAAGGTCATACTCTGTGTCGTCTCTAAGTCAATGCTGCCAAATCCTTGGTCGTGTCATTCATATGTTCAAGAGAAGTTCATATGAAACCTCTATTGAGTTGGCCATCTGCAGTTGTCCATTCTCTCCGTGTTAGCCTTCCCTGTGTCCAGTCCAACTTACATCATGCTCTATTTCACCTTCAAAATCTGTTACTCATTTCGTGTCATTGATGGGGGATACATCAAGGCCCTCCTGTGATGATTTTTGTTCCGTTGACTCCAGCTCATTATCTGAAAACAAGACTTAGAAATTCTTTGGTATCTAAGCCTCAAAGGCAAGTTTCCTCACTTTTGACAGTGGGTTTACATCATTGACCCCTGATCAAAAGATTCCATTGGATGTTCGAACGCAACTCATTCATTCACATTCAATGGATTGTAATAGTGTACCTTGGGAGTCATTGACATTAATGGTGATTTCCCTCGAACTTGTTAATGGTTTCATCAATGACCGGTAATCAAGTGGTTTCTACCATGTTCGACTTCAACACATGTAATCACATGGTTAGATTCATACTTTTGGGTAATGAGATTGAAGACCCTGGATCTCATATCTTTTGTCCAGGTTGCGATGGAATATGTATAATTTGTGACACATAGATCCACTTTGTATGTCTCGTGGCTATGTCGTCTCAATTTGAATTTTCTTGCATAGATCCATAGTGTATTCCTGTTGGCTATGCGATATTTTTATGGCATGGATCCACAGTGTATGATTGGTGGCCATGACCTATGCTTATAATGTCATCCATCCATGATTTGAGTATGGGAATGCCTACCTTAGAACTAGTATGATATTCTGCAGATGCTTGGTTGTTCGCAGGTTTCTGATTAGGTGCACTCCTCGTTTCCGACACACACACACAGTTTATAAAGTATTTCGGCTGTCACTGATTCTGGCCTCATACTTTGGGGGGCATTCTGTTACCCATGATTTTGGTCATCTTGGTGGTGTATTGATGATGGTGTACTCAGGGTCCCAACAAGAACTTTCTCTTGAGAAAAGTGACATTCATCTCTTTCCAGAAAACATATTTTTGAAGAGAGTTCACAGGTTGCTTATAGCCTAGGGTGCGAGAATGACCCATTCTCACAGGCTGCCTTCAGCTAGGGTGCGGATTTCTCGCACTGTGCTATATATCTAGGGTGAGAACTTGTTCTCAAGCTTGGAAAAAGGAAGAAGTCTCGAGGGTTCTAGAAGGGAATCTTCTAGAGAATGGGTTGGCATTCGAATGGTTATCATTTTACTGGTTTCCATGATTTGGTGGGATCATTCTCATCCATGTAACCATCTCATCCTCTCCTATATATTGATAGGATTCTCATGGAAAAGGTTAAGCAAGATTAATTGGATAATTGGTGAAGAAATTGTGTGAAGAACCTAGCTTGAACATGAGCTTGGAGACTCTAGCAAGTCTATCAAGAGGAATTGGATCTTCTTCATGCAAGGATCGATAAAGTGTGTGTGTTGGAACCAAAATTCACTAAAAGGAAGCTTGCAACATCAAGGCGATTAGTTTATATCTTCTAATTTCAATTAATATGATACAGCAGCATGTCCTTTTCCCATAAAGTCATTCTTACTTTATTGTGTAATTCCTTTATCATACACATAAGTTGATGATTGAATATATTTTTCTATCTTCACTTTGGTTGGTTTGTGTTGTCTTGGTATTGACTTCACGAGAGCACCAGAGTGAAGTGGGAGCAACAGAGACCCTAGGAAGCGATACAAAGGTATGTCACTTATTCCTCCTTACTAGCTATTTCAATGGTCGTAACTTAGGGAAAGAGTCATGTCCTGTCCTGTTTTGTTCTAGATTTAGGTGGATCTAGGGAGATCTGTTAGTGTCCACACCTACCGATTAGTTCGATAACACCCAATGAAACTGATGGTTCATGCATATGAGTCTCATTTTGAGTTTTATCATGAGTTGAAACTCGCCTCCACAAGCCATTTAGGGACATGTCATCAATTTGGTCCATGGGCATAAAATCCAAATTGAGGACCATAACAGACTTATGTAATCTCCCACAAGTCTGTTTGGCTAAGGTCCACATGACTACACTATCCAGAAAGACTTGACACATTGTTCTTGAAAATGGACCTTCTCTTTAGAAATTGCACTATGCCTAATTGACCAAAGCCCTGACATTGGAGATACTCCAACAAATGGTTTTCCGGTTGACAAAATGATAGGGTAGGAGCCCCAATACTAAAACTCAGTGCTCCACATCCAATGCAAATGGTTTTCATTTGGGGGAATAAAATCGAAACTGAGCAATATAATGGAGTTTCATAAGCTCCCCCAAGTCTGTTTGGCCAAGGCACATGTGACTACGCTAGACAAAAATGCCCGACAGAGTGTTCTTGAAAATTGACCTCATGTTCAAAATTGCACTATGCCCAATTTACCAAAACCCTAATTACAAGGATACTCCAACAAATGGATTTTCGGTCGACAGAATGATAGCATAGGGGCCATACTAGTTGAAAATCGATGCTCTTAATCCAATGCAACTGATGGTTCATGCATCTAAGTCTCAGTTTGAGTTTTATCGCGAGGTGAAACTTGCCTCCACAATTCATTTAGAGACATGTGGTGAATTTGGTCCATGGGCATAAAATCCAAACTGAGTAGCATAAACGACTTACGTAATCTCCCACAAGTCTGTTTGGCTAAGATCCACACAATTACACTAGTCAAAAATACCTGACACATTGTTCTTACAGATTGACCTCCTCTTTAGAAATTGCATTATGCCTCATTGACCAAAACCCTAATGTTGGAGATACTCCAAAAAATGGTTTTCCGGTCGAAAGAATGATAGCGTAGGAGTCCAAATAGCTGAAACTTGGTGCTTCGCATCCAATGCAACTGAGGGTTTGTGCATCCAAGTCCCGGTTTGAGTTTTATCGATAGTTGCAACTCGCCTCCTCAAGCCATTCAAAGACATGTGGCCAATTTCATTCGGAGGCATAAAATCCAAACCGAGCAGCATAATGGAGTTTCACAAGCTCTCGCAAGTCTGTTTGGTCAAGGCCCATGTGACTACACTAGACAAAAACTTCCGAGAGAGTGTTCTTGAAAATTAACCTCATCTTCAAAATTGCACTATGCCCAATTTACCAAAACCCTAATTACAGTGGTACTCTGACAAATGTTTTTTCGGTCGATAGAATGATAACGTTGGGGCCCCACTAGTTGAAAACTGATGCTCTTAATCCAATGAAACTGATGGTTCATGCATCTAAGTCTCGGTTTAAGTTTTATCATGAGTTGCAACTCGCCTCCACAAGACAGTTAGGGACATGTGGTGAATTTGGTCCATGGGCATAAAATCCAAAATGAGTAGCATAATAGACTTATGTAATCTCCCACAAGTCTGTTTGGCTAAGGTCCACACGACTACACTAGCCAAAAAGACTCAACACATTGTTCTTGAAAATTGACCTCCTCTTTAGAAATTAAACTATGCCTCATTGACCAAAACCCTAGTGTTGGAGATACTTCAACAAATGTTTTTTCGGTCAACAAAATGGTAGCGTAGGAGCCCTAATAGTTGAAACTCGGTGCTCCTCATCCAATGTGACTGAGGGTTTTTGCATCCAAGTATCGGTTTGATTTTTATTGATATTTAAAACTCAACTCCTCAATCCATTCAAGGACATGTGGCCAATTTCGTTCAGGGGCATAAAATCCAAACTGAGTAGCATAATGGAGTTTCACAAGTTCTCACAAGTCTGTTTGGCCAAGGCCCATGCGACTACACTAGCCAAAAATTCCCAACAGAGTGTTCTTGAAAATTGACCTTATCTTCAGAAATTTTCCTATGCCTCATTGACCAAAACCCTAGTTTCAGAGATACTCCAACAAATGGTTTTCTGATCGACATAATGATAGCATGCTAGCTGGAAATCAATGCTTTGTATCCAATGCAACTAATGGTTCATGCATCTGAGTCCCGATTTGAGTTTTATCGTGAGTTGAAACTCGCCTCCACAAGCCATTTAGGGACATGTGGTCAATTTTATCCATGGGCATGAAATCGAAATCGAGTAGCATAATAGACATACGTAATCTCCCACAAGTCTGTTTGGCTAAGGTCCACATGACTACACTAGCTAAAAATACCCGACACGGTGTTCTTCAAAATTAACCTCCTCTTTAGAAATTGGACTATGCCTCATTGCCCAAAACCCTAGTGTTGGAGATACACCGACAAATGTTTTTTCGGTCAAAAGAATGATAACGTACGAGACTTAATAGTTGAAACTCGTTTATCCACATCCAATGCAACTGAGGGTTCGTGCATCCAAGTCTTGGTTTGAGTTTTATCAATATTTGTAGCTCGCCTCCTCAATCCATTCAAGGACATGTGGCCAATTTCATTTGAGGGCATAAAATCCAAACTGAGCAGCATAATGGAGTTTTTCAAGCTCACACAAGTTGTTTTGGCCAAGGTCCATGCTACTACACTAGGAAAAAACACCCGAAAGAGTGTTCTTGAAAATTGACCTCAGCTTCGAAAATTGCACTATGCCTCATTGACCAAAACCCTAGTTGCGTAGATACTAAAACAAATGGTTTTTCGGTCGACAGATGGATAGCATGGGGGGCCCACTAGCTGACAATTGATTCTCTTAATCCAATGCAACTGATGTTTCATGCATCTGAGTCTCATTTTGAGTTTTATCGCGAGTTGCAACTCGCTTCCACAAGCCGTTTAGGGACATGTGGTCAATTTGTTCCATGGGAATAAAATCCAAACCGAGTAGCATAACAGACTTACGGATAAGGTGCACATGAATACACTAGACAAAAGTACCCAACGCATTGTTCTTGAAAATTGACCTCCTCTTTAGAAATTGCACCATGTCTCATTGACAGAAACCCTAGTTTTGAATTTAGTCCAACAAACGGTTTTCCGGTTGACAAAATGATAGCATAGGAGCCCCAATAGCTGAAAATCAATCATCTGAATCCAATGAAAATGAGGGTTCATGCATCCAATTCCCAATTTGATTTTTATCAATAGTTGCAACTCGCCTCCTCAAGCCATTCAATGACATGTGGCCAATTTCATTCGGGGGCATAAAATCCAAACCGAGCAGCATAATGGAGTTTCACAAATTCTTCCAAGTTTGTATGGCCAACGCCCATGTGACTATGCTAGCAAAAAATGCCCAACAGAGTGTTCTTGAAAATCGACCTCATCTTCAAAAATTTCACTATGCCTCATTGACCAAAACCCTAGTTCTGAAGATACTCCAACAAATGGTTTTTCGGTCAATAGAAAGATAACGTAGGGGCCCCACTAGGTGAAAACCGATGCTCTTAATCCAATGCAAATTTTGGTCGATATAATATAGCATAGGGGCCTCCACAAGCCATTTAGGGACATGTAGTTAGTTTGGTCGATGGGCATAAAATCCAAACCGAGTAGCATAACAGACTTACATAATATCCCACAAGTCCATTTGGCTAAGGTCCACATGACTACACTAGCCAAAAAGAACCAACACATTGTTCCTGAAAATGGACCTCCTCTTTAGAAATTGCATTATGCCTCATTGACCAAAACCCTAGTGTTGGAGATACTCCAACAAATGGTTTTTCGAATGACATAATGATAGCGTAGGAGCCCCAATAACTAAAAATCGGTGCTCCTCATCCAATGCAACTGATGGTTCATGCATCGAAGTCTTGGTTTGAGTTTTATCGATAATTGAAACTCCCTTCCTCAATCCATTCAAGGACATGTGGCCAATTTCGTCCAAGGCATAAATCCAAACCGAGCAGCATAATGTAGTTTCGCAAGATCCCGCAAGTTTGTTTGGCCAAGGCCCATGCGACTACACTAGTCAAAAACACCTGACAAAGTGTTTCTGAAAATCGACCTCATCTTCAGAAATTGCACTATGCCTCATTGACCAAAAACCTAGTTCCAAAGATACTCCAACAAATGGTTTTTCGGTCGACAGAATGATAGCGTAGGGGCCCCACTAACTAAAACCCGATGCTTTTAATCCAATTCAACTGATGGTTCATGCATTTGAGTCACGGTTTGATTTTTATCACGAGTTGCAACTCACCTCCACAAGACATTTAGGGACATGTGGTCAATTTGGTCCATGGGTATAAAATCCAAACCGAGTAGCATAACGGACTAATGTAATCTCCCAAAAGTCTGTTTGGCTAAGGTCCATATGACTACACTATCCAAAAATACCTGACACATTGTTCTTGAAAATTGACCTCCTCTTTAGAAATTTCACTATGCCTCATTGACCAAAACTCTAGTGTTGGAGATACTCCAACAAATGGTTTTTTGGTCGACAAAATGATAGTGTAGGAACCCCAATAGCTAAAACTTGGTGCTTCACATCCAATGCAACTAAGGGCTCGTTCATTCAAGTCTCGGTTTGAGTTTTATACATAGTTGCAACTCGACTCCTCAAGTCATTCAAGGACATGTGGCTAATTTCATTCGAGGGAATAAAATCCAAACTGAGCAGCATAATGGAGTTTTGTAAGCTCCCACAAGTCTGTTTGGCCAATTCCCATGCGACTACACTAGCCAAAAATGCCTAACATAGTGTTCTTGAAAATCGACCTCATATTCATAAATTGCACTATGCCTTATTGACCAAAACCGTAGTTCTAGAGATACTCCAACAAATGGTTTTTCGGTCGACAGAATGATAGTGTAGAGGCCCCATTAGCTGAAAATCAATGCTCTTAATCCAATGCAACTGATGGTTCATGCATCTGAGTCCCTGTTTGAGTTTTATCACGAGTTACAACTCACCTCCAGAAGACATTTAGGGACATGTGGTAAATTTGGTCCATGGGCATAAAATCAAAACCGAGTAGCATAAAAAAGTTACATAATCTCCCACAAGTCTGTTTGGCTAAGGTCCATATGACTACACTAGTCAAAGACCTGACTCATTGTTCTTAAAAATTTATGTCCTCTTTAGAAATTGCACTGTGACTCATTGACCAAAACCCTAGTGGTTTTTCGATCAACATAATGATAGCGTAGGAGCCCCAATAGTTGAAACTCAGTGCTTTGCATCCAATGGAACTAAGGGTTCGTGCATCCAATTCTCGATTTCAGTTTTATTGATAGTTGCAACTTGCCTTCTCAATCCATTCAAGGACATGTGGCCAATTTCATTAGGGGGCATCAAATCCGAACCGAGCAACATAATGGATTTTTTCAATCTCCTGCAAGTCTTCTTGGACAAGGCCCATCCGACTGCACAAGCAAAAAACGCCCAACATAGTGTTCTTTAAAATCGACCTCATCTCCAAAAATTTCACTATGCCTCATTGCCCAAAATCCTATTTCTGGAGATAATCCAACAAATAGTTTTCCGGGCAACAGAATGATAACGTAGGGGCCCCACTAGCTGAAAACCAATGCTCTTAATCCAATGCAACTGATGGTTCATGCATCTGAGTCCCGATTTGAGTTTTATCGTGAGTTGCCACTCACCTCCACAAGCCATTTAGGGACATGTGGTCAAATTGGTCCATGAGCATAAAAACCAAACTGAGTAGCATAATGGAGTTACGTAATCTCCCAGAAGTCTATTTGGATAAGTTCCACATGACTTCACTAGCCAAAAATACCCGACACATTGCTTTTGAAAATTGACCTCCTCTATAGAAATTGCAATATGCCTCATTGACCAAAAACCTAGTGTTGGAGATACTCCAACAAATTTGTTTCCAGTCGACATAATGATAACGTAGGAGCCCTAATAGCTGAAAATCGATGCTTCACATCCAATACAACTGAGGGTTCATACATCCAAGTCTTGGTTTGAGTTTTATTGATAGTTGCAACTTGCGTCCTCAAGCCATTCAAGGACATGTGGCTAATTTTGTTTGGGGGCATAAAATCCAAACCAAGAAGCATAATGGAGTTTCAAAATCTCCTGCAAGTCTATTTTGGTCAAGGCCCATGTGACTACACTAGCCAAAAACACCCGACAAAGTGTTCCTGAAAATCAACCTCATCTTCAGAAATTGCACTATGCCTCAATGACCAAAACCCTAGTGTCAGAGATATTGTAACACATGGTTTTTCAATCAACAAAATGATTGCGTAGGGGCCCCACTAGCTGTATCCCAGTTCTCTTAATCCAATGAAACCGACAGTTCGTGCATCTGAGTCCCAGTTTGAGTTTTATCACGATTTTCAGCTCGCCTCCTCAAGCGATTTAGGGACATGTGGTCAATTTGATCTAGGGGCATAAAATCCAAACTGAGTAGCATAAAAAACTTTCGTAATCTCCCACAAGTCTATTTGGATAAGGTCCACATGACTACACTAGCCAAAAATACCAGACACATTGTTCTTGAAAATTGACCTCCTCTTTAGAAATTACACTATGCATCATTAACCAAAACCCTACTGTTGGAGATACTGCAACAAATGGTTTTCCGGTCGACAAAATGATAGCTTAGGATCCCAAATAACTGAAACTTAGTGCTCCACATCCAATGCAACAGAGGGTTCATTTATCCAAGTCCTGGTTTGGGTTTTATCGATAGTTGCAACTTGTCTCCTCAAGCCATTCCAGGACATGTGGCCAATTTCATTCGGGGCCATAAAATCCAAACCGAGTAGCATAATGGAGTTTCACAAGATCCCACAGGTCTGTTTGACCAAGGCCCATGCTAGTACACTAGCAAAAAATTCCGATAGAGTGTTCTTGAAAATCGACCTCATCTTCAAAAAATGCACTATGCCTCATTAACCAAAACCCTAGTTCTAGAGATACTCAGACAACTGGTTTTTTGTTCGATAGAATGATAGTGTAGGGGCCCCACTAGCTGAAAATGAGTGCTCTTAATCCAATGCAACTGATGGTTCATGCATCTGAGTCTTGGTTTGAGTTTTATTGTGAGTTGTAACTCACCTCCACAAGCCATTTAGGGGCATGTGGTCAATTTGGTCCATGGGCATAAAAGCCAAACCAAGTAGGATAACAGACTTACGTAATCTCCCACAAGTCTGTTTGGCTAACATCCACACGACTACACTAGCCAAAAGTACCCGACACATTTATCTTGAAAATTGACCTCCTCCTTAGAAATTGCATTATGCCTCATTGAGTAAAACCCTTGTGTTGGAGATACTCCAAAAAATGGTTTTCCAGTCGACAGAAAGATATCTTAGGAGCCTCAATAGTTTAAACTTGGTGCTCTATATCCAATGCAACTAAGGTTTTGTGCATCCAAGTATTGATTTGATTTTTATCGATAGTTGCAACTCGCCTCCTCAATCCATTCAAGGACATGTGGCCAATTTTGTTCGGGGGCATAAAATCCAAACAAAGCAACATAATGGATTTTAGAAAGATCTTGCAAGACTATTTGGCCAAGGCCCATGCGAATACACTAGCCAAAAACGCCTGACAGAGTGTTCTCGAAAATTGACCTCATCTTCAGAAATTGGACTATGCCTCATTGACCAAAACCCTAGTTCCAAAGATACTCCAACAAATGGTTTTTCGGTCGAAATAATGATAGCGTATTGGCCCCACTAGCTGAAAACCAATGCGCTTAGTCCAATGCAACTGATGGTTCATGCATATGAGTCCCGATTTGAGTTTTATCATGAGTTGCAACTCGCCTCCATAAGCCATTTAAGGACATGTGGTCAATTTGGTCCATGAGCATAAAATCCAAACTGAGTAGCATAATGGACTTACGTAATCTCCCACAAGTCTTTTTGGCTAAGGTCCACAGGACTACACTAGCCAAAAAGACCTGACACATTGTTCTTGAAAATTGACCTCCTCTTTATAGATTGCAGTATGCCTCATTGACCAAAACCCTGGTGTTGGAGATACTCCAACATTTGGTATTCTGGTCAACAAAATGATAGCGTAGGAGCCCCAAAAGATGAAACTTGGTGTTGCACATCCAATGCAACTGAGGGTTTGTGCATCCAAGTCCTAGTTTGCATTTTATCGATAGTTGCTACTTGCCTCCTCAAGCCATTCAAGGACATGTGGCCAATTTCATTCGAGAGAATAAAATCCAAACCGAGCAGCGTAATGGAGTTTCACACACTCCCACAAATCTGTTTGGCCAAGGCCCATGCAACTACACTCGCCAAAAACGCCTGATAGAGTGTTCCTGAAAATTGACCTCATCCTCAAAAATTGCACTATGACTCATTGACCAAAACCCTAGTTTTGGAGATACTCCAACAAATGGCTTTTTGGTCAACAAAATGATAGCGTAGAGGCCCCACTAGCTGAAAACTGATGCTCTTATTCCAATGTAACTGATGGTTCATACATATGAGTCTTGGTTTGAGTTTTATCGTGAGTTGAAACTCACTTCCACAAGCCATTTAGGTACATGTGGTCAATTTGGTACATGGGCATAAAATCAAAACAGAGTAGCATAACAAACTTATGTAATCTCCCACAAGTATGTTTGGCTAAGGTCCACATGACTACACTATCCAAAAAGACCCACACATTGTTCTTGAAAATTGACCTCCTGTTTAGAAATTGCACTATGCCTCATTGACCAAAACCCTAGTGTTGGAGATACTCCAACAAATGGTTTTTCGGTCGACAAAATGATAGCATAGGAGCCCCAATAGATGAAACTTGGTGCTTCACATCCAATGCAACTAAGGGTTCATGCATCTAAGTCCCTGTTTGAGTTTTATCGATAGTGGCAACTCGCCTCCTCAAGCCATTCAAGGACATGTGGCCAAATTCATTCGGGGGTATAAAATCCAAACCAAGCAGCATAATGGAGTTTCGCAAGCTCCCACAAGTCTATTTTGGCGAAGGCCCATGTGACTACACTAGCCAAAAATTCCCAACACAGTGTTCTTGAAAATCTACCTCATCTTTAGAAATTACACTATGCCTCATTGACCAAAACCCTAGTTCGATAGATACTCTAGAAAATGGTTTTTCGATCGACAAAATGATAGCATAGGGGCCCCACTAGTTGAAAATGGATGCTCTTAATCCAATGCAACTAATGGTACATGCATATGAGTCTTGGTATGAGTTTTATAGTGAGTTGCAACTCACCTCCACAAGCCATTTAGGGACATGTGGTCAATTTGGTCCATGGGCATAAAATCCAAACCGAGTAGCATAACGGACTTACGTAATCTCCCACAAGTCTATTTGTCTAAGGTCCACATGACTACACTAGCCAAAAACACCCAATGCATTGTTCTTGAAAATTGACCTCCTCTTTAGAAATTGCACTATGCCTCATTGACCAAAACCCTAGTGTTGGAGATACTCCAACAAATGGTTTTTCGGTCAACAGAATGATTCTGTAGGAGCCCTAATAGCTGAAACTTGGTGCTCCACATCAAATGCAACTAAGGGTTCGTGCATCCAAGTCTCAGTTTGAGTTTTATCGATAGTTGCAACTCCCCTCCTCAAGCCATTCAAGGACATGTGGCCAATTTCATTCAGTGGCATAAAATCCAAACCCAGTGGCATAATGGAGTTTCACAATCTCCCAAGTGTCTATTTGGCCAAGGCCCATGAAACCACACTAGCCAAAGATGCCCAGCAGAGTGTTCTTGAAAATCAACCTCATATTCAGAAATTGCACTATGCCTCATTAACCAAAGCCCTAGTTCTGAAGATAATCCAACAAATGGTTTTCCATTTGAGAGAATGACAGTTTAGGGGCCCCACTAGATGAAAACCAATTCTCTTAATCCAATGCAACTGATGGTTCATACATCTGAGTCCTGATTTGAGTTTTATTCCAAGTTGCAACTTGCTTACACAAACCATTTAGGGTCATGTGGTCATTTTGGTCCATGGGCATAAAATCCAAAACGAGTAGCATAACGGACTTATAGAATCTCCCAGAAGTCTATTTGGCTAAGGTCCAAATGACTACACTAGACAAAAAGACCGGACACATTTTTCTTGAAAATTGACCTCCTCTTTAGAAATTGCACTATGCCTCATTGACGAAAATCCTAGTGTTGGAGATACTCCAACAAATGGTTTTTTGGTCAGCAGAATGATAGTGTAAGAGCCCCAATAGCTGAAACTCGGTGCTCCACATCCAATGCAACTGAGGGTTCGTGCATCCAAGTCATGTTTTGAGTTTTATCGATAGTTTCTATTCGCCTCTTTAAGCCATTCAAGGACATGTGGCCAATTTCATTCGGAGGTATAAAATCCAAACCGAGTAGCATAATGGAGTTTGAAAATCTCCCACAAGTCTGTTTTGCCAAGGCCCATGCAACTACACTAGCAAAAAAAACCCAACAAAGTGTTCTTGAAAATCGACCTCATCTTCAGAAATTACACTATGCCTCATTGACCAAAACCCTAGTGCCAGAAATACTGCAACAAATGGTTTTTCCATTGACAAAATGATAGCGTAGGGGTCCCACTAGTTGAAGCCCAGTTCTCTTAATCCAATTCAACTGAAAATTCGTGCATCTGAGTACCAATTTGATTTTTATCATGAGTTACAACTCACCTCCTCAAGCCATTTAGGGACATGTGGTCAATTTGGTCCATGGGCATAAAATCCAACCGAGTAGCATAACGGACTTCCGTAAGCTCCCACAAGTTTGTTTGACTAAGATCCACATGACTACACTAGCCAAAAAGACACGACTCATTTCTTTTTAAAATCGAACTCATCTTTAGAAATTGCATTATGCCTCATTGACCAAAACCCTAGTGTTGGAGATACTCCAACAAATGTTTTTCCGGTCGATGGAATGATAGCGTAGGAGCCCCAATAGTTGAAACTAGGTTCTTTGCATCCAATGCAACTGAGGGTTTGTGCATCTGATTCCTGGTTTGAGTTTTATTGATAGTTGCAACTCCCCTCCTCAAGCCATTCAAGGACATGTGGCCAATTTCGTTCGGGGGCATAAAATCTAATTTCGTTCAAGGACATAAAATCACAAGTCTATTTGGCCAAGGCCCATGCGAATACACTAGCAAAAAAAGCCCAACAGAGTGTTCCTGAAAATCGACTTCATCTTCATAAATTGCACTATGCCTCATTGACCAAAACCCTAGTTCCATAGATACTCCAACAAATGGTTTTCTGATGGAAAAAATGATAGCGTAGGGGCCCCACGAGCTGAAAATCGATGCTCTTAATCCAATGTAACTGATGTTTCATGCATCTGAGTCTCGGTTTGAGTTTTATCACGAGTTGCAACTCACCTCCACAAGCCATTTAGGGACATGTGGTCAATTTGGTCCATGGGCATAAAATCCTAATCGAGTAGAATAACAGACTTACTTAATCTCCCACAAGTCTGTTTGGATAAGGTCCACATTATTCTTGAAAATTGACCTCCTCTTTAGAAATTTCACTATGCCTCATTTACCAAAACCCTAGTGTTGGAGATACTCCAAAAAATGTTTTTTCGGTCGACATAATGATAGCATAGGAGCCCCAATAGCTGAAATTCGGTGCTCTGCATCCAATGCAACCAGTCTTTCATAGCTTCAATCTTTTTAGGATCCACCCTGATGTCTTCCTTGACAACCAGATGACCCAATTACTTGACTTGTGAGGCACCAAAAGAACATTTAGATTGTTTCAGGAAAAGTTGGTGTCGAGAGAGTAGATGGAGAACTCAATCCACATGAGCAAGATGGTTTGTCTAGGTTTTTCTATAGATGAGGATATCATCAAAGAAAAAAAAGACAAAATGATGGATAAAAGGATGAAATACATGATTCTTGAGGCTTTGCAAGGTGGAGGGGGCATTACACAAGCTAAAGGGCATGACCAAAAACTCATAGTGGCCCTCATGAGTTCTAAAGGAATTCTTGGGAATGTCTGCCTCTTTCATATGTATCTGGTGGTACCCTGAATGAAGATCAAGTTTAATAAAGAATTGAGTGCCACCCAATTCATCCAAGAGGTCATCAATGATAGGAATGAGAAATTTGTCTTTAATAGTAAGTTTGTTGAGGTCACGGAAGTCAGGACACATTCACCAAGAACCTTATTTATTTAGGACCATGACCATAGGAGAAGAGTAGGGGCTTGTACTAGGGTGGATAATGCCTACATTAAGGAGTTCCTGGACCATTTTCTCAATTTCATTTTTTTGGGAAAAGGGGTGATGATACAGATAGATATTGGGAGGAAGGCTTTCGGGTAAAAGGGGAATGGAATGATCATGAACACCACGGGAAGGAGGGAGTCCCTGGGGAGTGGAAAATACCACTTGATGTTTAGAAAGGATGGCTTGGAGGTCTTGCGGCACCAAGGGTATCTTTGTTGCTTGTATGGCATGGAGTCGGGCAATAACACTAGAATGACCTTTTTTGAGTAACTTTTCCATGCGATGGGCACTAATGATCTCAGGTGAACTGACAGTGATGCCTTGGAACTTATATTGGTGTCCCTTCTGGTCAAATTGCATGGTTAATTCCTTAAAATCCATGAGAATGGGACCCAAAGTCCTTAGCCAGTCTGCACCCAACACAATGTCACAACCACCCATGTCGATAACAAACATATGAGATTTCAAGTGGTAGTCACCAATTTGGAGATACACATTTTCACAACGCCCTCCACATTTCATGGAGCCACCATTGGCAATCATGATTTGGATATTATTGATGGCATGGATGTAGCAATGAGTTTCTTGGGCAATGCGGTGATGAATAAAGTTATGGGTGCTTCCACTATCAACCAAAATGATGACCTTCCTATGCTTTATGTAACCAATTAACTTGAGGGTTTGGGGAGCGGAGAAGCCAGTGAGAGCATTGAGGGAAATGACTAGTTCTACTTTAGGAGGGTTTGAGGGAGGGGTTATGTCAGTGGTTTCAGGTGACTCAGACATAAGGGGAGTTTCAACATCCTCTTCCGAAATATCCTCCGATATGTCCATAAAAAGGTTTTGTTCCTTACACTTGTGGCCCGTGAAATATTTTTCATCACAATTATAATAAAGGCCTTTGAGTTGGCATTCAACCGTTTCATTCCTGGTCAAATTTTGGATCTTTAGTGGAGCAGAGGGAGTAGTGGGATTTACTGGTTTAGTATGAGGGATAAAGGAGGGTTTCTGGTTTTGAGAATATACAACCTGTTGTGTTTCTTTATCTTTTTTAGTATCCTCCACCCAAATCTGAGGCCGATCCATGAGGACATGGGCTCAAATCTCATCCTTGAGGCCACTGATAAAACACTCTCAGAAAAAGGCATCAGACATGCCCTCTGTCCAAAAATCTAGGCCCTCAAAGGAAGCTATAAAGTCTTCCACTCTTCCTGATTGTTTCAACTTTGTCAAACGAACCAAATGGTTGGTGTCAGTGTCAAAGCATTCATAAAGCTCTGCCACAAAGTGTGTCCAAGCAATATAACCTTGACGGGAAGTTTTTCTCCATTGCCACCATTGCCAACGTTCTTGATCTAGATGGAGAACACCATACCAGAGTTTGGCCAAGTCATCTATAATGTCGTATAAAGATAAATAATGCTCCATTTGGGTTACCCAACTAGTGGGGTCTGAGCCATCAAATTTGGTCACATCCACCTGCGGAAGGCGTAGGTCATGTTGAAAGTGATGGTGCTGAAAGTTATGGGAATGAGAGGAATTTTCAGCTTCAGTATGTGAAGGTGAGTCAGAGGAAGGATTATCTGTAGGGATATCTAGCTTGGTGCAAAGTGTCAAAAAGATAGATTCAAGCTGGGTGGTCAGGTCTTGTTTGATTTCCTCCATTGAGGATTGCAAGGTTGTATTGATGGTGACAACATTGGCACTGAGTTGTTTCACTTCTTGTTGGGTCTTGGTGAGATTAGATTGCAAGGTATTGAAGCAAGCTTCCAAGTCTTGGCTATGGGTATGGGCCATGAGGATGAGGGAACCGAAAAGGGGCGGGTGGGGTCAAATGTTTTTCCGAAAAATGATATGTATGAATGTGGAAGAGATGAATCCAATGGAATAGGTCTCAAATAATGGTGAAAGAATTTCCAGACTTATTATTTTATTTTTTTTACACCTACAGAGTTATACTCTAGTCTAAAGAATACTGTAGTGATGAAATGCCCAAATTCTTAACCAGGAAGAAATGTGTAGTGTGTTATCACTGAAATTTCGTCCGCACATGGCAACAAGAACTCAACATCGTCAAAACAGGAATGAAGTCATTCATGGAATTGAATTAATTTCATAGCATTGAAAAAGGGTCAAAAACTATACAAAATAACCAAAAATTAAAGGGCACTTTACACAAGATGGGTGCGCGCGCATATGCACGGAACAGGATTGTACAAAGCGCGCATGCATGCACGACGCACGACTATTGGCGCAAAAACCCGTGCACCTGCTAAATGGCGCATTTATGGAATTGGTCGGCCTCCCAACCACTTATGGATCAGCTCCCAAGTTGATTTGACTCCCAAATCTGAGTTGAATCCGCATGGTAGGCTGGTCAAAGACCTAATTAATCCCTAAAGAGCCCCTTTTCACACCTCAAAGGAGTTATATAATCACCCAATGCTATGCTATAAAAAGCCATGAAGAAACATCATTTTCTCAAGGAATTTCATGTATTGTTATGCTGCTAAGATTGTTAAGGACTCATTCTTTGACAATAACACATTGGCACCATTTCATAGAGCCATTCACCTCTCCATTGAGTGGATGTGCTTGGAGTTATTTCACCATCATTCTCATTTTCTCATTGTAAGGAGAGCAAGTTTGTGATGACACAAGAGCCTTCCTTTGGAGGAAGAAGGGACTCACAGTCCCCTTTCTTCATTGTGCTTTGATTTCATCAATTGATCAGCCTAAAAACATTGGTGATATTGGTCTTTTTGTGTTTTTATTTATTTATCCATATGCTCATAGTTTTAGTTTGTTTTTATTTAATTCTTGCTTATAGTTTTGTTTTATTTTCTCTAACCCTTTCCTCTACAACTGTCATGCTCTGCAAGACCCGACATGGCATGTAAGCAATCTTTATTTGCTCACAAGGTGACGAATTGGGTGCAAATAGATTGGCGACCATACTGGGGAGTTGGTATCAATTCCTTCCTCATTTGGGTTTATTTTTCTTTCCTTTTGCTTTCATTAACTTGCAGGTACACTAACCGACCTCTGTCGACCTGCTAACTAGTCAATTCACAAGAGAATTGAGAGAAATCCATCCGGATTATCTTTCTCAGTCACTTGTCACAGGCGCGTGGGTATTCCACCCCACAGACGTGCATCGTGCATGCATGCACTTGCATGATATTCTCTATCTGCCCGCATGCGCTTTATTCTTCAATTTTGTCAGCGCGCAGGCGCCATATGCGCCTCTGTCTACACTGGAGGCTGCACATCTGAACTAAATTTTTTCATTGTAAGGTATTGGGATGTGGGGAAAGTCATTTTCCTTCTTAAGAATGATGATATGCATGCTCTGAATACTGCACTACTTAGACCCCTAAACTTATAAAGGGGATAGTCAAACAAACATAGGCACTTAGGTGGATAAAAATCATTTTTCCTTATTTTCTTTCTGCCATGTGGATGGCTTGCTTTGATTTATAATCTAAGTTGGAAAATCATACTTAATCACACCTAATTCACATTTGGGACTAGAAATTTAAGTAACAATCTCGAGTATGCTCTTCTCTTGTGCCATCAAGCGATCTTGAGAACCACAAAAAGATTGTGAAAACAATCTCATCTCCCTTAAACAAAAATTTCAAAAACTTTTAGGAGAGGACAAAGGCCCTTTTTTGGGACCCCTCTTAGTTTCGTTTTTCAAACATATCCTAAATTTGTAATGGGCCCATACATGCCCACATGTCACAAAAGTAGGATAGTGGTTGCAATTTTTCTTTCTTAGATCAAAAAACTAGGAGAGTTTAAAAGTTTGTAACGGGCCCACACATGCCCACATGTTCAATCTAGGATAGTCTCATGATTTTTCTAGATTAACTCACACATAGGGAGTTAAAGGATAGTAACGGACCACATGTCCACATGCTAGTTTCCTAGGGCTTTTAAAATTCCGCAAGGTTGTACCAATGACATCTAGCTAATTAGGTAACTACACTCTTGTAAGGACCAAGCGAAGTCCACATGCAGCAAGGTGACATCTAACTAACTAAAACTTGGTACACTTTCACTCACACACAAAAGTCACTTCTCATCACTCACATAGCCTCTTCTCGAAACATGGAGGTCTAAGTATGTTTCCTCCAAAGGGATTCTGAAAACACCCCATCTTTTCTTGACAAGATTATCCACTCCCACTTTTAAATCAAATGAGGTTGGTTTTCACCCACAGCCTCACAAAACAACTTCATCTAAAAACTTTCTAAAAAACTCACTAAGTTTTCCTCCACAGGAGGTGCCAAAAGAAGTTTTTAGTCTAGGTAGGATTTCGGGGATAGGCATCCAAATAACTCCCCGTTATCTGGTTCTCACATTTTCAAACATAGAAGTTGACAAATAGGGAACTTCAAATCCTCCAAGTCAAGTGTTCCAATCACCATAAGGCAGGGAGATACTCGTGAAGGGTTGAAGGCCGAGGTCTAGTTGTTATGTGCGTCCCCCCTTGAGGCACCCACCTCTTGGACGGGATCCATCCCGTGACCCATTTCTCAGGCCGAAAATCTAAATGCCGCACTTTGACTGAGGTACCTAGTGACCAACTTTAGGACATCTACCTAGGTGGCGATTGTGGGCTGCAATCGCACCTTGATTGGATTTTGTGTGGCTATTGGGAAGTATCGCCAGTTCTTTTGGGATATGCCCCCTCTACCCCTCATTATAACCAATTATTTCATCCTTCACTAGTCTCTCTTCCGGTGACTTCAGACCCCATTGTTGAGAACTATTGGAAGGTCCAATGCTATTTGAGAGGAAGGACGTTATGTCTTCTAGGACACAAGCATTTGCTTTCTTTTGGTTCCCCCATGCGGACAAAACCCACTTACCGATATATATGCTTCTTTCTCATGATATGTATGATGCACATTTGATTGCTGTTTGATTGGGATATATATATTGTGTAAAAATTCAACGCAAAGGCTCTTTGTTTCTGTATTTCTCTCACCACTTTTTGGCACACATTCACACAACTAGTCTGACATCATAGGGGAACCACAGAACCCACGTCGTTCACGACGCTTGCTCAATCTCCCACCTATCTTAGGGGGAGTATCTGGTCATACCTGCTCATCGATACCTCCTTCACACACTCCTGTGAGTGCTACCATCTTAGGATCAACATTGCTTGGTTCTACCTTACTTGGGTTAACTTCCCAAGGTCACCTGTCCACTCGCTCTCCTTTACATGGAAGCGGGGGACCCACTTCCTCTCAAGGAGGGAGCACCAACCCACCTAGTCCCCACCAAGGGTCAGGTTCACAACACAATATGGCTGGAGATAACCCTCCCCCACCACTACAAATGCCATACTTGGCCTCTCTCAACATACCGGATCTCACCAAGCTCACCAATGATACTATATTGCATGACGCCACATGGCCTGCAATGCCAAACAAACTTCCTTCAGACATACCAAAGTTTGAAGGGAAGGTGGGGGATGACCCCACCAACCACGTCATGAATTTTCATCTATGGTGCTCTTCCAATATCATTATGGATGATTCCATTAGACTGCGATTATTTCAATGCACACTTACCAGCCCATCAGCCAAATGGTATGTGGAAGAAAAATCAGGGTCACATACGACCTTTGAGTCATTAGCCAAAGCATTTTTGACCTTCTTCCAATTACCCATTCACCATGACAATGGTATAGAACTACTGTATAACTTCAAACAGACCTCAGCCACCCACATCGCTAACCACATTCATGAGTGGCGTAGGTGACGTAGTTTGTGTAAAGCAGAAACCACCAAGCAACAGTGCCTCGACTGGTTTCTTAGATCACTTGTCGCTCTTCTTGGAAAGGATGTCGCTTCCACCTTCGCTCAGTCTGAAGAGGAAGCCATCAGTAAGGCCCAACAATATGACCTTATCTACGCACAGTCAGGGTACTTATACACGGTACTTCCTGATCTTCCAAAACCTGTGCCATTTGGCCAAGACAAACCTAGGATGTCTCACTCAGTAGACGGGCTCATAGGTTCCACCACACACCATGGACCACAACCCCAACCACCACCAATGTATGGGACACCTCAATACCCACCGGCATATGGGGTCACTCCTTATTACCCCCCACCCCCTTATCAACAGCCATACCCTGTTGCTATACCTCCACCCATCAGTGGACCACCCCCGACACCTCCCATACATCCACCTATTCCCCCAAATAGTGGTACTCCCTCAACATCAGCTTATAGTACTAGTGAAAGCACATAGCCTTCCTATGTACCTTATGGATTGGTACCACCACAAAATCCATACTTTCCATTTCTTGGTCCCCCACAACCCATGGCTCCCCCACATCCACATGCAGGGGTAAATTTTATTCAACCTTCTACTGCTCAACAGTACCAGAATTTTGAACAGTTGAACACAACCAACCCAACTCACCCTTCGAACAATTCCAAGAAGAAAGGATGGAACAGGAACAATAACAACCCTGGTCAAGGTGGGAATCAACCCCCACAACACCAACCCACTGGGGGCAACTAGAACCAAGGGAACCAAAACCCCCAAGGGGGCAATAACAATAAACACCCAGGGTGAAATAATGTTAAAACCATCCACCCTTGTGCTCTTTGTGGCGAGTTCATTCATTACACTCACCATTGCCCCCAAATCGCTAATTTCAAAAGGATGAAAGATTCGGGTAGTCTTCCCCATACCCCTACAAAAAATGCCCCTCAGCAGGCACCACAACAGTACGTGCAGCAACCCCCTCCCGCCATGCTGCAAAATCCTATCCCACATCAAGGTGTGATAAACACCTAGCAGGACGCACAACATCCCCCACCTCAGGTGGGACAATACCACAACCCTAACAATCCAACAGAGCGTACAATTCTCCTCACCAGTGAGGAAGAAATCCTTCTGCAAACACAGAATCGTCAGTATCCAGCTGAGTCTACTCCCATCTCCTCAGAGACAAACCCTACACCAACAACACCCCCATTGGTAATCCCTCGCCTGTCTGCCGAACCACCATTACGCATCCCTCGCATCCCTTTGCACAGGAATGTTCACAATCCACAGGCTAGGGCAGCTCACAACTACATCTTGGTAGACGACTTAGCACAATCCCCGGCTGCTATGTCAGTCTTGGAAGTCCTCCAGACTTGTCCTATGCAATGGAAATCTTTACTTTCCACCTTGGGGGCAGTCGACCCTGCCGATACTCGACACATCACTTTTGACCTTGATAGTTGCGAACCTCATCTTCCCGCCGTGGTCGCTATTCAAGTACCAGTAAAAATACAGAACATCACCATCCATCGGTGTATCATCGATGAAGGAGCATCTACATGCATCATGTCCAAAACAGTGTGGCAGAAACTTGGTTCCCCAGAACTCATACCCTCCGCCATCACATTATGAGCTTATGACGGATGACCATCATCCCCCGAAGGGCTCTTCCAAAATGTCCCCGTCGAACTCGGAGGCAAGACTATCCTCATTGACATTGAAGTTATCGATGCTCAACTCGATTACAATATCTTGTTTGGATGTAGCTACATGTATGCTATGAAGGCAATGGCATCATCCATCTTTCGGACAATCATGTTCCCCCAAAATGGAAAGATTGTGACCATTGACCAAGTCTCGCATTACGAGCCTAACCCATCTGCCAATCTCGATAACATTATTACTCTCATTCACACCAAAAAAGACACATATCCACTCATCGAGATGGGTCCTGGTATTTTCAAAGATCCATCCTTGTTAGGGATGTATCATGGAGCACCACCACTCCTTCCCCCTAATCAAGTGTGCGTCGTCTCATCTAACGGAACTCACACGGAGGATGCTCTTACTGCTCAGGAGGCTGCAATCATTCCTGACGTCTCAATAGTCACAGAAACACTCCAGCCGGAGCCTCCTGCGCACTCGTCGACCTCAACAGTCCACGAGACCACATCCCCTCAAGCGAATAATCCCGCCTGGGAAAGATTCCCCCAACCCCTCACCCAGATTCTCTTCTTTTACCCTCCACCAGGTAATGAAGCCTTTCAGGTAGCCACAACACTCACACTTCCTAATATGGTTTTAGCAATCCCATTTTGGTATTTACACCCACCAGAGATGGTCCCTCGACCATAGGAAGGACTTCCCATGACAGTTCCTATCCTTACCCCCACCCCCC
>ML805872.1:274836-291544 GCA_009831015.1 Picea engelmannii
GCTGGGGGCAGGCGGAAGAAGAAAGAGCCCACCGCTCCACTTCCCCCACGCATCCCACCACCTTGCGCATTATGTGAGAAAGACGGCCACCAAACCAACAATTACCCATCCCTTCCTGAATTATGGAATTTGATTCCTCCCAATCCAACTCCCACAACACCCGTCACTACTGCTAGTCCCACTACTATCACCATGCCTTCCAGTAGTAAAGGGTTGAGGACTAAATTTGCCTATGCTATCTGTTCCAAATATGGCCATTACACCCATCATTGCCCAACACTGCCACGCTTTCGGCAGACATTAGCGGTCGTACGCCAGAACTTCCAGAACAACCCACACCCTGCTACGCCCTCTTCAACAAATATCACAGACATTCGTTATGTCACCACTTCTGTCAATGAACGTATGAGATACCCTTGATCTCTCTATGATTCATTGACTCACTTTACATACCAGTGTCTGATGATCCTTGCATACAGGAAACGTCAATTGGCCCTGCTTCGTCAACCCGCAGAGACAACCAATGACCTTCCCTTATCAGTAGCCAATCTTCATGTCATTTCTCCCGAGCCCGAGGCACTTCCAATGCCTCCATGGTTCTTTAATGACATCTCTGAGGATTTACCCCACAATCCCCCCAACTCTCCTGTTCATTCCTCCGTGGACATTCACCACCCAACCACCACAGGTACTCCTCAGTACTTCAACATATGGTTCATGTCGAGTGAACCCTCACCCTCTACTTGTACCGCTCCCCTTGCTTCTCCAGCAGGGGGAATTCACACAAGCACTGAGATCACTCCTCACGACCCCTTATATTCCCGGCATTTCCAATGCAATGAGGAAATCCTGGAAGCGCTACAACGCCCAGACTCTCCCTGGGATGCACTACATCATCGTGCACTCTTCCTTCCACAGGAAGCCCTCATGCCTCTTAACCAAAACCCCATTTACGCGGTCGAAACCAAAGATTTTATCCCATCCGGGCCTATCAATTGGTTCAATAACCCCATTCCTGCCCCTGACGCATTTGAAGAAGGAAATATGGCCAACATTTCCCCCACCATCAAAATCGACATTTCCATTAAAAATGGAGTCGTCGAAGAAATCATCATTGGAGCTGCTTGCACTCCTCAGAAAATCACCGCATACAAAGCCCTCTTCCAGGAATATAGAGATATTTTCACCTGGTCATACACAGAGATGCCTGGCCTCGACCCATCCATTGTCGAACATCGCATCGACACTTGGCCCGACATCACACCTGTTTGCCAGAAACAATGACCACTACACCCATCCAAGGCCACGGCTATCAAAGACGAAATTGACAAACTACGTACAGCCAGGTTTATCTACCCCATCGCTTACACTTTGTGGGTTTCCAACCCTGTACCCGTTGACAAAAAATAGGGCACGATCCGCGTTTGCACAGACTTTCGTGATCTCAACAACGCATGTCCAAAAGACAACTTTCCAACGCCTTTCATCGATCAAATTATCGACGACTGTGTCGGCCATGAGGCTCTCTCCTTCATGGACAGATTCTCTGGCTATAACCAAATCCAAATCCACCCAGCCGATCAGTAGAAAACCACATTTATTACCCCATGGGGTACCTTTTCATATCGTGTCATGCCTTTCATCTTAAAAAATGCCAACGCAACCTTCCAGTGGGCCATGACATACATATTTCATGATCTGGCTGAAATCATCCTTGCCTACTTGGATGACCTCACAGCTCGCTCCAAGAAACGCACCCAACATCTCGATGATTTACGAATCATCTTTCAACGGTGTCATCAGTACAACATCCACTTGAAACCTCTCAAGTGTGTGTTTTGCATCACCGCAGGGAACCTCCTCAGTTTTATCATTTCCCAAAGTGGTATTACCATGGACCCCCTCAAAGTCAAAGCTATCACCAAAATTCCACCTCCTCGGAATTTACGGCAACTTCAGAGTCTTCAGGGCAAAGCTAACTTTCTTCGACGCTTTGTCCTAGATTACGCCATCCACGCACATGGTTTCCTTCGCTTACTACGTCACACCTTTCACTGGGTTGACTATGCCCAGCAATCCTTTGATGATTTGAAAGCAGCGCTTTCCAATGCACCTTTGATTAGTGAACCTGACTACAATCGCGACTACATCCTCTACGTATCAGCATCAGCTGTATCAGTAGCCGGCATCCTCGTCCAGATCGGAGCTAACAATCGTGAACATGTCATTTACTACATTAGTAAGAACCTCTTGGGACCACCCTTGAAGTATAAACACAAAGAGAAACTTGCTCTTGCAGTTGTCCTTGCAGTTCAAAAATTGCGCCATTACATTCTACTTCGCACCACAAAGGTCGTCCCAGATTCCAACCCTATGCAGTACTTTCTCAACCATCGCCAAGTGAACAGCAAATTCGCTCAATGGATCATTATCCTTCAGGAGTACGATCTCGAGTTTTCAACACCTAAGAGTAAGAAGGCCCTTGTTCTCGCTGAACTTGTCATGGCCCTTCCTTCTGACATCACCAGTGCCCCCATCAACACCGACTTTCCTGACGAACATCTCTTTTACATCGCTTCTGATGATCCTTGGTATGGCAACCTTCTCATATACCTACAAACTCAAAATTTCGGTAACCACCTATCACGCGATGATCGTCGGTGTATTGGCCATCAGGCCCCCCGCTATCTCCTCATTGGAGACATCCTATATCGACGGGGCGTCAACACTATTCTTCGTCGTTTCCTGACTATTGACGAGGCCGACAGAGTCTTAAACGACTACCACAGCGGTGCATGTGGGGGCCATATTTCAGGTATTTCCACGACTCATAAGATTATCCGAGCCAGTTACTTTTGGCCTACCTTGTTTCACGATTGCATTCACGCCGTGAAACGATGTGAGCAATGTCAGCTCTATGCCAACAAAGCCCGGGCTCCCCCCGCTCTTCTTCACCCCGTCATTATAGCCAGCCCCTTTTGTAAATGGGGCATCGAATTTATGACTTGTAATCCCCCCTCCAGCAATGGTCACAAACACATTATTGTCGCCATTGATTACTTCACCAAATGGACTGAAGCAATGCCCACTTTCAACAACACCGCTGACACTGCAGCGTGCTTCTTCTTTAACCACGTCATATCCCATTTTGGCGTACTTCTCCACCTCATTTTCGACCATGGGAAACACTTTGAGAATGAGATCTTCATCGAACTCTCTTCTCGGTTAGGCTTCTCTCACGAGTTCACCTCACCATATTACCCTCAGTCAAATGGACAGGTCGAGGCAGTGAACAAAGTCCTCAAGACCATGTTACAATGCATGGTTAATAAACATAAAACCAATTGGCATCATATGTTATTTTCTACGCTATGGGCTTATCGAATGGCAGTAAATACCGCTACGGGTTTCACGCCATTCCATTTAGTCCATGGGGTTGAGGAAACTCTTCCCATAGAGTGCGAAATTCCCACCCTTTGCACCGCAATTGAGCTATTACCTGACACTGCTCTAATGGAGAAGCGCTTGCTGAACTTGGAATCGCTGGATGAAGATCGTCGATCTTCATTACAGAACAATGAAGCAGCTAAAAAATGATCCAAATCTACCTTTGATCTCCATGTCAACCTTCGTTCATTCAGAGAAGGCGACCTCGTCTTGGCCTATGATATCTCTCATGATACCTTTGGCCATGACAAATTCGAATCTCTTTGGCATGGCCCTTACATCATCCAACATTGCCTCACCAAAGGCGCATACATCTTGGCCTCCCCCAAAGGCCTCTCACTCAAGGAACCCGTCAATGGGTTGTACCTCAAGAAATTTTATGCTTAAAAGTAGTCATACTACTTTAGGTTATTTCTTTTTTTCTAGTGTTTTTAATCTTTTTTCTCACCCCTCTCGTCTAAAACTATCCTTTGTGCTATTGACAGATGCTTCCTTCACCAACCTACCACATCGGTTATGCCGATGGTGCCAGCCGTTGGACACAAAATCTCGCTTCAGCGGCTTGGGCTCTATACACGCCCTCACACGAAATGCTAGATTCAAGCGGCATATGTCTGGGGCCAGCAACCAACAACCAAGCCAAATACACTGCAGTGATTGGCCTCCTGGCCGACACCCAGCATCATCATATTCGCCACCTTAGCATCTTCCTCGACTCTCAACTAGTCGTTCTCCAGCTCAACAATGTTTACCGTGTACGTGATCCATGCCTCTTTTGCAAATACCTGCAGGTTAGATTATTATCTCGACATTTTGATTCCATTACATTTACACATATTCCAAGATAATTGAATCAAACAACAGATGAAATAGCTAACATGGTGTTAGATTGGCATATATCACATCAAGATACACATACATAGACATCTCATACATCCTGTCACAACATATAGATAGAACCGACAACATCATCATCAACAACAAAAAACATATGTAAACAACATCAGGATCTCAAAAAGATGTATACTCATATATATATATATCGCCCCAACAGGCCATCCGCATGTTTACATACCAAAAATACATGTGCCCACAGGCTATCACAAGTCCATCGGTACAAAAACTCGGCTCACCAGCCTATATACAATCAAAAAATATATACATCATACATCAAGGTGCCTCTATCACACCCCCAGCTGCTCCTCCCTCCGGAGGAGGTGGTGGCCCACCCCCACCTACCCCAGGCGGTGGTGGTGGAACACTTGCAAGACCCTCCTGCCCCGGCGGCAAGCGTCCACTAGTCATCGCGGCGAGCACAGCTGCTCGTCACACTATACCCCGCCATGGTGGCAGTAAATCTATGCACTGCTCCAAGAACCCCTCGTCTTGGATGCGGATCCACATGCCCTCAAGCACGTCCTGTAACACCGTCTCAAGACGACAACGTATATCATCCAAATCTACTTCGGCTACCGCCGGAGGAGCGTGTGATGGCCCTGCACCGGGATCATCAAACCGACGCCTCCTCGCTACCCTCTCGGGCTCTGTTGTTCACCCCGCAGCCTCATCTCGATGACGTCTCTCTCCACATGGCAGTCTCTTCGGCTCTCGCTGAACCGGTGCTCTCTGCCACTTCACCTCGCGCCCGCGAGGTGCCACATCTGCACATACACAAAACAACAAACAAATGATCGTATCAGCATCTATATCACATATGAACTGGTATATCCAAAGCTAACATAAATCAAAACATACAAATCCACAACATACCTCGATGGTCGAAAACCTCCCCAGGAGGCAACACCATGTCCGGGTCCCCCCGGAGGTCAACCCCAGCATAGGGGTACCGAAGTATCACTTGCGGCATCTGCCGCCATATCTGTGCTGCCTGCACTATGAAATAATGCCCCCCTTCACCACCGCCATGGTGAACCAAAACCGTCGACCACCGCCTCAAGCGCGGCTCTCATGCCCCGGGCACCTCTGATAGAACCCTCGGGTGCAGCATCAGCACCCTCTCCAAGAACCAGGCTACCGGGATCGAGCCGAACGCAAACTCTCCGGTACCTGTGGATTGACATCAATCCAACTGCACGATCATCCGCGCATGTAGAGTCAACCCCCATGCAAACCACTCACGGCCCACCACCACCCTCTCCAACACTAGTAGTTGGCCACCGCTAATCCGTTGGGTCGCAAGTGACCCATACACGCGAACAATCATTGCTTCTATGCAACGATGCATCAGGGAATCTAGACCACTCACACTCACTACAGTCCCAGACATGTAGTTATCGCCTGAGCAATATCGCTCGGTGATCTCCCGTAGGTGTGTGTCCCTCGGCAGCATAGGCTCTGTCCGCAGCGGTGTTCCCCAGAAGGGGAGCCCAGTCAAAAAATAGACATCCTCCACCGCAATGAAGGGGATCTGCTCTCCTCACACGAGGAAGTAGTGCAGCTCTGGACTCCACATCTGGAGCAGGAACTGCAGTAAATACTCCTGTGCCCGTATCAACGGGCACTCAAAGAACTTTAGCAACCCACGGGTTGCTAAAGTCGCTCGCACCGCAGGCCCTGCATTGGCCACAACGTCTCGCAACTGTGACCAGTCTCGCTCGCACCACCGAACATCCATAGTCACTGCTAGCCACCTGCACACAACACAGAGTCCTATATCAGCTTATGCAACCATCCAATGCATCAAAAAGACTCGTTTTTCACCCCCCAACCTTGTCTCCAAGACGTGGTTTTCTTACCCACAGGCGCGCACGTGTGCGCGCCTGTTCACTATATAGACTCTCACAAATGCGCGCCTGTTCACTGCACAGGCGCGCTCATGAGCACGCCTGCCCATCATACAGACGCGCTCACGAGCACAACTGTCCACCTCACAGGAGCGCACTAGTGTGCAACTGTCCTCCTCATAGGAACGCCTCTAGGGCGCGCCTTAATTTCCCACTCACGCGCCCCCATGCGTGTCTATTCTGTGGATAGGCACACATGTATGTGCACCTTACACTGAATATCCCACGTATGCGGGCCCACATCCTATGAAAAATCCCCTTAAACCCCCTGTACGGCCCCCCATACCTACCCTAACCAAAAATTGGAAACCTATTTCTATGCAGGATGATCAGACCACTAACCTGATACTCGCACACCATCGATCGGATACCTCGTGCTCCCTAAAACTCCAAATCTCCTCTGCAATCTACTCGTCCAATCACTGTAGTAGCAGGTACAAATGAGGTGGCAATGTGGGCCCTACAGCTATATATAAGCCTTTTGCAAAACTTCCACTCAACATTCCGGGAGCCCAAGGTGTCCATTTTTCAAACCGTCTTCAGCCACGGGATCAGCATCCCACCGCCTACATCACGGTTTTCCTTGGGTCACTTTTCATACTAGGCCCCCGGGGCGCCCCTTTTTTCCATATCATGGTCAAGTATGCATGCGCATAGTCACATTTGTCAAATACATGCTCATATCTTTGATTCTCGTCAGATATAGTTCACTTTGGGTATTTGGTTGTTCTGTGCACAGGTACTTGCTCATCGGTCACCGACATCATCCCTTCAGGTATATATATTCAGCACTAGCATGTAGTCTCCCTTGTTGTATTGCATTTCCATTTCCAGTCACACCCTCTGATATTTTCCTTTCGGATCATCATTCCCGGCTCTACAGTACTCACACCTTCATTTGCATATACGGTACTGTTACCCGGTAGCTTTCTTACCCACATGAGTTGTCCCATTCATAGCACCTTTTGGCACTTTTTGACACTCATGTTGTTCTTCATCACCCTTTAGGGATGGGAGTCCCGGTAGTCTTTCATCATGTTTGGAATCAACCACATACTTCTTCCCCTCATTTTTCTAGCTTCCCATATGGACTCCCAGATCATCACTTTATGGTTCTAGTCTTTTTACCTACACCCCCGCAGGATCATGAACCCTCCATTTCATCCACCATCCATTTGCCCATCTGCGAACCTATCTTCATTTCACCTACCTCATACAGAAACTCACCGATAGGGCCCCCACCCTTCATCTGTTTTCCAAGAAATTTATGCCCTCCTTGGGGCACTCATTTCACACTGGGGCACCCATTTCTGTATTTGTACATTTTTCCCAAAATTATTCATTATTTATTGTACAAACACCTTTATTTTCAGTCATTTCCTTTTGGTCGTCCCCGTTGGTGACTTGCTTCCTTTTTTGGCCATACGCAACCCATGTCACCCTTGGTTGGAGAATTGCTTCTCATCTACTCTTGCCGGCATCGTCCATATCTTCAGAGTACTACCCCGGTCACTTACTTTTACCCTTTGAATTTGTTCACCTTGTCCCGCCTCTAGCACAACTTACCCTCGGTCTTGGCATCCCCCTGACACTCGACCTTGTCACACGGTTGCGGCCACTCATTCTATCCTACACCCTCCAACCAAGGGAAGTCTTGAGTCTTCCCATTTTTTGACTTCGTCCATGTACCTCTGCCACTTCCTCACCTTAGTAGATTCTATGAAGCCCTTTGCTTCTGGGAGTCACGTTCCCCTTTTGTCGACAGCAACACACTTTTTCCAGAAGGGCGACAATATCTTGATCCTCATTTGTCATTTAATGAGAGATCTCGGATGGCACAGGATGAAACACCATTTCTCCTTGCTGTCGTTGGCCCCCATAACATTCGATGCCAACACTTTCTCATGTTATGGTGGGTCTTACTTTGCGACTATTGCAGTTCTTTTTATCATTTGTCGAAGACCTCTGAACCTGGTAGGGCCATCAATGCCCACATCATCGTCTCTGCTTATTACCGCGATCATTGCCTATTGTTCAGAGTATGTTCCTTTGCAGACTTGTCTTCTGCCTTTATCATTACTGCCCCCGAGGGCGCTGTAGTTGTCTACATCAACACTTCCGTCATCTTTTGTCAGAGTTACATAACACGATCATGGGGCATGCCCACCTCATTTGTACACAGTTGTATATTGTTACGCACTTTCTGAAAGGTCAGGTTCTACTCGTCCCTTTCTCTTCCAAAGGATTGCTCTCAAGGGTCTCACTATTGCTCTCTCTTACAACAACATTCTCAGTAGAAGAAACATTGATGGATTTCAGCTATACGTATGCTCCTAACCTCATCCATTAGGGGGCATCTGTTATCACTGAAATTTCGTTTGCACATGGCGACAAGAACTCAGCATCGTCAAAACAGGAATGAAGTCATTCATGGCATTGAATTAATTTCACAGCATTGCAAAAGGGTCAAAAACTATACAAAATAACCAAAAATTAAAGGGCGCTTTACACAAGATGGGTGCGCACGCATATGCACGGAACATGATCATACAAAGCGTGCATGCGTGCACGACGTGCGACTGTTGGTGCAAAAACCCGCACACCTGCTAAACGACGCATTTATGGAATTGGTCGGCCTCCCAACCACTTATGGATCAGCTCCCAAGTTGATTTGACTCCCAAATCTGAGCTGAATCTGCATGGTAGGCTGGTCAAAGACCTAATTAAGCCCTAAAGAGCCCCTTTTCACACCTCAAAGGAGTTATATAATCACCCAATGCTATGCTATAAAAAACCATGAAGAAACATCATTTTCTTAAGGAATTTCATGTATTGTTATGCTGCTAAGATTGTTAAGGACTCATTCTTTGACAATAACACATTGGAACCATTTCATAGAGTCATTCATCTCTCCATTGAGTGGATGTGCTTGGAGTTATTTCACCATCATTCTCATTTTCTCATTGTAAGGAGAGCAAGTTTGTGAGGACACAAGAGCCTTCCTTTGGAGGAAGAAGGGACTCACAGTCCCCTTTCTTCATTGTGATTTTATTTCATCAATTGATCAGCCTAAAAACATTGGTGATATTGGTCTTTTTGTGTTTTTATTTCTTTATCCATATGCTCATAGTTTTAGTTTGTTTTTATTTAATTCTTTCTTATAGTTTTGTTTTATTTTCTCTAACCCTTTCCTCTACAGTTGTCATGCTCTGCAAGACTCAATAGGGCATGTAAGCACTCTTTATTTTCTCACAAGGTGACGAATTGGGTGCAAACATAGTGATTTGGAAACTCGAACACAGTTGCACGATAATAGATCTTGTCTGTTTTAATATTTTTATGTTTCTGTCCCCAAGGTTTAGGTATTCAAGGGTTCTACATATAAGGTTTTACCTTGTGCTATATCTCTTTGATATACATGCAGGGTCCAAAAGTATTTCTCAGGCCAATATCTCAGGTCACTAACTAAGGAGGATAGACCATACCCTTAGCTGTACTACCTGACTACCCAGGTACTAGAGAGTATCTTCCCAAGTGTTGTTCTCGGTGGAACTATAGGAGTCAAGTGACTGATCAGTTTATCTAAAGAGGGCTTCAGGTAATCTAAGTCGATCCATACAGAGGTGTTGTCTGATGCACTACCACTCGAAGGGGTACCAACAGGGGTTACAAGGGTGGCCAATAGATGTGCGCTTAAGTACCACTTGTATTTCTTGCGTGTATGAATCCCTCAATCATGGATTTATGCATGTAGTGATAGATCTTTGTGGCTTAAAGACGCCGAAATACATCTCTACCTTGAAAAAAAAATTACCCACAATTTCTGCCAAGGAAAGTTCTCTGATACCACTTGTAATATACCAGACATAAAAAGTATGCAGAACAGAAAAAAATGATAGAAATGGCAGAATAAAAGAAATATAACCAGAACAATCACCACAATAACACTGAAATGATATAAGAATAACAACATAAATAACACTTTGATTCTGAGAGCTATGTTCACGGGCCGGTTCGAGGGGGCAACTTCTAGTCGAGGAGAGCTCTATTACAATAATGTCCAAGCTAGGGTTCTCATACCCTCGACTCCTATTTATACTAAATATGTCTATTAAAAGAAGCATCTAGAGTAATATCCTTCTAGAAGCGAAAGATTCTATTAGGTCTTCTTACATTCGACCTATTCTATTTTATTGTAAGGCCTTATCAATATTGACCTTTATTCCATCTGAATATATTGTTCTACCTTTGTGCGGGTTAGGACCCTAACACAAACCCTATCGCTGCCATTTTTCATTTAAAAAATTCTTATATGGTTCACGATGCACAATATACATGAATAACACATTTGTGCGCATGTTCCTATATGTGAATGAGGCACCAATGATCTTAAAAAACATAAAGCCCGGATGCTTAACAAACAAGTTGCATCAATTACCACTATTAATATAAAATATTAAAATATTAAAATGCATCATGGTTCTCCCCAATAACAAAGCGCATCGGTTCTTCCCTAATAAAAAATAACATGGGTGATCCACCAATAACAAGGCACATTAGTGATCCCCCAATAACAAAGTGCACTAGTGCTCCCCTGATAACAAAGAACACTAAAGAAATTGATTTTTAAGCCAAAAAAAATAATTTAAAAACCATAAACATTCCATGGTGCAATTAGAAACCAATACAACCCTGGTGCGTTCTAGTAAAAGAAAATGCATCGATGCATCTTATTGTCGGACGTGTTTTCAAAAGGTAAAATATAAAAAAATACCAAACTAAATCAATGCATCGAAATATACAATGAAAAAATGAGTGAGAATTTTTTATTTTCAAAATGTATGTGTTTATAAATGAAATCCCTAATCATTATTTCATTGCTTTTCCAATATTTAGAGGGGATATTTGTGCAAGAGAGATTTGCGAGAAAATTCTTTGGAGTGAATATATTTTTTCATAGATCTGGATTTACATAAAAAAATTGAAAGGAGAAATTTCAGGTATGTGATTTTATTCTATTAATCATCTCTATCTTTCCCCTATTTGATTCAAACAAGTTTCAATGAATTATCAAAAAAATAAAATGGTTTCATAGTTACATTCGGTATTGTAAGCCCTAGTTTCCTTGTTGTTTCTCTTGGTATGTAATCATTCAATTATTATTTTATGTATAAAGAATTTAATTATTGCATGAAATACTAGTTTTCAATTGTTTTGTTGTAGAAAAGAAAAAAATGAAACCCATTCAACACACCAGATAGGATGACGAGGAATTAAAGGGTTGATCGAAAAGTTTGCGAGTAATTTTTTTTTTAGTATTACTTAAAATTTCATCTTTGTTATGATATTTATATTTAAATAATTAATTTACAGTCATCCATGGATGTCTTTTAATACGTTCTAACATACAAAGAAGAGCTAACTGAAGAATTGATAGTCATTGGGTTAAGTATGGGTTGAGTATATGTTGGAGTATAAAGGTTTAATTGGGAAATTTGTAAGTAGCTATGTTGTTTAGCTTACCTTGTTTTATAATTAATGGAACAATAATAAACCTTTATATTAATTATATTGATTGTGCTTTGTCATGGTGTATTAAACATGTAGGAAACAAATTATGAAGTGTATCCAACATAAGAGATTCAGAGAGATGGCATGTAACGTGGCTTTGAAAGAATGTGTATTTTTTATGAAATGGACATTTCTATGGTACAATTTTTTATTTATGCAATCATGTATACTCTACTATATAAAAATGTAGATATACTTATTACACTTTTTTTCTATTTTTGTAGATGGAATGTGAATAGGTGGAACATAAAAAACAAGTTGATCAGTAAAACATCAGGTTAAATAACCAAAGTAGAATATCACCTAAAAGTGATCAATAAATGAGTCATGCACACAACTCGAGTGATGATAGAAGTTTGACTGATGTTGAATGACAATCAATATAATTGAATATTACTACAAGTTGTATGTTTTGAAATATTTTTCTATGAAAATCATGGATTTTGTTTAATGTACTTGATACATTATCCCAATTATATGAGGACATGTTACCAATAAGTGTAAAAATTACATATTGGTTGCACTTTTATTATTGTGGACCTTTACTTTGTCTCATTTTGTATGACAATGGGTCAATTATTCATAAACTGGGTTTCTTATTTTATTGCATTGTCAAATGTTGTAAAATGTTATGTTGAATATGAATTAATATATGGATGATTTACATTGTTACAAATAACATATGTGTAAACCGTTGGATAACAGATTAATGCAATCATTATATCAAAATGCATTAATTTTTTTTATAAAAAAACAATGTTATTATAAAAAATATTTGATTTTGAGATGATTAATTGAAAACTTGTAAAAAAAAATTTAAATACATACATATCGGTATACTATATTATTTTGAACTCACTAAATGATGCGTTTTTATAAGTTATATACATTGGTGCTAAAAATGTGAGAAAACATCGTTTCTTTAAAAAAATAATATATGATTATATTTTTATTGTTTCAAAATATTTTGGTGCTCATGATTACAATATGCACCAATCCATGATTAAACATAAAAGTCATAGGTTTTTATTTATTTATGTGTATGCACAAGTGATTTTTATTTAGGTGGACACATTGGTTCTTTTATTTATGTGGGTGCGTCAGTAATTTTTATTTATGTGTACACACTAGTTCCTTTTATTTATGTGGAGGCATCAATGATTTTTATTTATGTGGAAGAACTGGTGCATGATACTCAATGTTGCATCAATGCATTTGTTACCAATAAAAGAACTAACAAAAAAACCTCTTCTACAACCTTTGCCCACCCCAAAAATTTTAGTTATATGGAACATCCACTAAAACGTCCTCCCACCAAAAAAAATTCAGTTATATGGAACTTCCATGGATCGAGTGAAGTTGGTCCAGAATATCCATGTTGGAACTCTTAGGACTCGTAGCTGTGAGAAAAAATGAGCAAAAACCAAAGAATATCAGGCATGTAGGTATTGATTCATGGCTAGAATACACCAATAGTCTCTACAACCAACAATACCATGGATTCTCTTCAACAATTTGTTTTCCTTTCCCAAGCCAAGACACAAATCAAGAAAGATGAGTGGGTGGTAGAATGAATGGAGTGAAATCCCAACGAAAGGTGTGAATATCAAGAAATTGGGTGAATGAGTGCAGGAGTGAGTGAAGAAAAAAACATAATAACAAGAACAATAACAAGAATGGGAGTGTGAACCCCCAAAAAGACCAAGGACTGGTTTTGTATAATTCTTGGAATTAAGGAACCACTTGGCCTTTCCCCCCAAGAAGCTCATGTAACTTTTATTCTCCATTAATAAAATAATGGGTAAATAAAATATAAAACAAATATTTATCCCCTTAAGCCCCCTCTCTTGTGGAATCATAGCCCCCTATAACTCTTGTCCTTGTCCATCTACAAGCCAACGATGTTTTTATTATTAATAATGATCAAAACATTACATTTCCTAGGCACACTGTCCTCTTTCAATTGTTTAGGAACTTTAGCCTTTTATAACTTAACAAAATACAATATTTAATACGAGGCTCAAAACCCAGGCTGTTACAACACCGAAATATACAAGAAACAAATGAGGGGGATTTTGTTTTCAAAATATATGCATTTATAAATGAAAACCCTAATCACTGTTTCAATCTTTTGCCAAAATTTAGAGGGAAGATTTGTGTAAGACAGATTTATGAGAAAAGTCTTTGGAGTGGGTAGATTTTTTTGAAGACCCAAAATTACTTACAAATTTGTAGAGGAGAAGTTTCAGGTATGTCATTTTATTCTATTCATTATCTCAATCTTTCCCCTATTTGATTCAAACAAATTTCAGTGCACTATCAAAAAAATAAGAAGGGTTTCATAGATACATTTAATATTGGAAGCCCTAACTTCCTTATTTCTTGTCTTGGGTTTCGTCTCTATATTTCACAAGTATAATGTTTTTTAAGCAATAAATATTTATAGAGTTTCTTTACTTGTATATGGGGAATTTGGTATCTATTGGAATGGGATCACTCATTGCATTGGATCCCAAGCCCCTATCGCTATTATTTTTTATTTAAAAAATGATTCTATGGTTCATGGTGCACAATATACAGGAATAACACATTGGTGTGCATGTTCCTATATGGGAATGAGGCACCAGTGATCTTACACAACATAATTCCTTGGTGCTTATCAAATAAATTGCATCAATAATTGTTATTAATATAAAATATTAAAATGCTAAAATGCATCATGGTGCTCCCCAATAACAAATGACATCGGTGCTTCCCCAATAAAAAATAATGTGGGTGCTCCACCAATAACAAGGCGCATAATTTCTCCCCAAATAACCAAGTTCACTAGTGCTCCCATGATAACAAAGTACACCAAAGAAATTGATTTTAAGGCAAAACAATCAATTTAAAAACCATAAACCTTCCATCGTGCACTTAGAAACCAATACAACCCTGGTGCATTCTATTATCACTCTAAGAGTCACTCCCAGACTGCAAATCAGAGTAATATTGGTAACATATAAATGTAAATGGATTAAAAAAAATTTAATAGGTGGATCAAAAAGAGAAGAGTAAAAAGGAAGGCATCAGACTACTGCAAATACATTCCATTGGGCATGGAGTTATAACATCCTACAGATCAAAGTCAATCAAGCTACCTACTAGACAAAAGGCTTATGCAAATATGGATAGAAGAATAAAAGGTAAACAAAGAGAAGAATATCCACATAACAGAGATCCTTTCTGTAATATAGATTAAAGAGTGCTTGAACAATAATATATGATTAACAAGCAATTACCGCAAATCCTTTGTAGCTCATGAATTCATTAACCAAAGACAACTTTTGATCTTCAAAATATGTAAATATTACTCAACCAATATGATAAGAAAGAATGAAAACAAGAGAAAAATAGTCTGATATCACAACTTTCATGAATCTCTAATGGCATAAATGCCTACAACACATGCCCTCAGGCTTACAAATCAGCAACTCAATTTCTCCTCTAGATCTCTCCTCTCTTGGATCATGAATCCAACCCCTCTCCAAGAGATCCCTCCTTCATTAAATAGAAAATTCATCAAAATATCCTTAGTATTTCTAATCCCATCTCTTTCATTGGATTCCAGGACTTGGAGATAGGTGGCAACAGTCAAAGAGACAAAAATCCAACAAACTGCTAATTTTTTAGGAAATTGTTGGAAGTCTTTAATGAATTGTTTCCAACTCACTACATGAGGTCTTAATGGAGATAAAAATTAGGTGTCGGTGTCCCTTGACATCTAATTGATCCATGAGAATTAATTTGAAGCCTCCTTGATAGCTGGCAACCACCCAACAAGGTGAATATCCAATCAACTATGCAAAACATAGAATTTGCATCACATTTCACTGTTGGAAGATTGGTTGTTGTCATTGATGTCAACCCTAGTCATGGGTTTTGGACCGCAAGATTGATAAAGGTATTTTGAAATGAAGGAAAATGAACATGCATATACAACACCCATGAATGGATAGTATACATCATGTTGTTTCTAGTGGTATGTGACATGTCACGTGGATCTTCATGGTTGAGGAGAAATGAATTTTTGAAGATGACAAAATGAATTGAAGAAGGAAGTACATGTAGGCCCTGAAAATAATTAAAGAAAATAATTACAAAATAAGAAAGTGTCAGGTCGGCCCTAATGTTAAAAGGAAGTGACATAAATGGTATAAATAAACATCATTATACATTCATTTGATACAAGTCAAATTTAAGAGGTAAAAGAAGATAAGAAGGCCGAATTTCAAGGGAGGATGAAGTCTTTTGGTGATGTGTTCTAAGGTATGTTATTTTCAGGTCATCTTACCATTTTTGCTATAACTTTTTTTCTAGAACGATTCAGATGGTGAAATTGATATGGTATTGAGAAGACATATCAAGGTACCTTTGGTAAAATTTTCAGCTCTTGATTCACTATAATTATATGGAAGATAGGGTTTGTGACCAGTCCTGAAGCTAGTCAATAAACAAGTGTTTTGGGTAAAACAGTCATAACTTTTTCATACATAATCCAAATGAAGTGGGACCACTTCCATTGGAAAGAGTACGGAATGTAGTTTCTTGTGTGAGATTTTTAGAATCAGATGTTAAATATTGATTGTGGGGCATGTTGTACAAGTTGGGTCTTCTGAACAGACCAGAATTGAATAAAGTCTACCATTCTTTCTATAACCTCTTTTTGGGGAGGATTCAAGGAGTAAAAATTGGAGGAGTTTCAGAGAATAAATTGAGTAATATTATCTATAGGATTAGAGTACTCCAAGAATTGAAGAATTACAGAAATTGAAGAAGTCTCAGGAAGCATTATCAGGTTCTATGTGATGATTGGTTGATGGTGATGATTTAATGTAAAGTTTTAT
>ML805872.1:304724-318277 GCA_009831015.1 Picea engelmannii
AAAACAATCAAGTCTTCAAAACCAGTGCTCTGATACCAACTTGATCTAAAATTGAAGAAGACTTGAAAAACTTGAATAAATATTGCAAGTGAAATGTTATGTGTTTAAAGCAACCGGATCAATTTGCAACACATAATTAAGGAATACTTATGTAAATATACACATAGACAGCAGCATAAAACATTGAACATCAGACATAAACACAACAACTTGATAAAGGAGTTCACCCCACTCTGGGCTACATCTCCTGGTCCAGCTTCCAATGGATCATTATTATTAAATTGCTCAAAGTGCTAAAAAACATGCCTTGCAATACTCAAAATGACAATCTGACTGCTCCAATGGCTCTGCAACGTCCCAAAACCCCTGTCTGGGCTCTTTCGGCACCTGAAACGATCGAAAAATGAAGAAGATAGCCTCCTTGAAGTCTCCCTCTTCAACTTTGTTGTCTCTGGTTCTACAAATAGCACCCTTGTGCTTCAAACCTGGCACACACGCTCATTTAAGCGTAAAAACTTGGCATCGGGTGCAACCATGCCAACGGTGCAAACCGTAGGACGGTTAAGGCGCCTCCAGCCCCTAACCGCCTCGGCTCTTGGTCATATTGCTCATGTGACCGCGCGTTTGGTTGCAAAGTGGTTAAACTCGTTTTAACCGTTGGTAAACCGTATAACTCCCAAAACCGTGCAATTCCTGTGCACGTTTAAACCATTGGTTATGTAATACAAAACCCACGGGTTACATGTATGAACCACGGGTCGTGGTTTAAATTCCCGCGCATACACTTTGATACATATCAAATGAAATACAATACACGCGCCGAAAGTTTGGGTTTTAATATATGCTATGGTCATATATATGTTTACAAAGAGCCGCGGGTCGGGGCTAAGCTCCGGCCCGTCCCCCCATTCCAACATAACACAAATGCAAAATTAAATACAATGTTTCCTGCCTTCCTAACAAGGAACAAATGACAGTAAGTTGGCTAGCGGAGTTTCATTAGAGCTTTGTACTGTGGGGGAGGTCCAGGGGTCGAACCCCGCGGACTCCCCATATCATTTTATATATGTATAACCATATGAACCAGTTGTATAGGGACACGTGGCACCAATGGGTTGGGCCACGTGTCCACACATTATTGGCTACCATTGACACGTGTCAACGCCCGATTGGACAACCACAACCAATACAAATGCACCACGTCTTCCCTCTTCCATGTCATCATGATGGTATGGCCCTCCATGTGGCCATATGGACTATACGAACAGGTACAGTCAGCATCCCAATTTTTTGCCTGTTTGTCTTGGCGGACAGATCACGATATCTCTCCATACGGACTCCGTTTGTGAAAGTAAATATACCGCCAGAATCAGGAAGACGAGATGGATGCAATGGAACTGTTTTCGTCGCATTTCGAGCACTTTGAAAATTGAGAAAAATTTGATCCCCTGATCATCTACTTACAAAGAGAAAATAAAAACACATGCTCCAGATGGAGTTTATTTATGTACAATCCTAAACTAACTGATTTTTTACAATAGGTTAGGTGAAAAAAAAATTCCACCAGAGCCACTCAAGTAACTTCCTAACTATAAACTTCTCATACATGTCACTGATCAATGAATAATAACAGAAATATAACGACAGTGACATAAACTCCTTCAGAAAACCATACTCACCCATGAATATCGGTGAAATAATGCAATCCAAAATTTTCAGAAAATCTGAAACATATGACTCTATATAAGTTGCAGCTGGATCCTTAAAACCAAGATAAGAGGCATGACAATCCACAAAAAATGACTTCTCATCCATGAATGCCTCTTTGCTTCCAAATAGATAACCTTCTTGTTCCCTTGTGAGAAATTCTTTATCATAAAAAATGGCAGTCTCTTCATTTTCAGCATGATGATCACAAGATAATGCTATGACAGGTTTTAAATCACATTGATAATGATCAGATAGGAAAATATAATTATCTATGCAATCATCAGTTACTATATGGTCAACATGTTTTGAAAACTGATCATAAGCTTGACATGCATCCATGTCCATAGAAAAATAGGAATATACTGAAGAATTATGTTCCAAATGTAAACCATACTTACATCCTTGTTGTTGTTCTAAATTTGATTCATACTCACTGTCTTTTTGCTGCAAATCTGAAATATGGAGACAATCTTCTTGTTTCTCCTTGATCCAGATTTTATGAGAAGAACATAATGAATATAGATTATTAACAGGTGCTTAACACAAAATAACAGAGATACAATAAAACTGGTTTTCTATTCAATAACAAAATAAGCTGAAACTGTAAAATGCAGTGGAAACAAGCTTGTTGGAATGGTGGCGGCTTATCTCTGAGAAGAGATGTGACGGTAGCGTGCAATCGCAAGAAGAAAATTACAATGAGGATCTGAAGGCCTTTTTACAATAAGAAAGAATACCAAAAACCCTATACATCCAAAAACCTAACCCTAGGAGATGAAGCGCCAAAAGTCATGTGGGCCCCGTTTGGGTAAGCTAGTACATCAACTTCTCGAGGTCGTAACTTTTGCATACGATCTCCATTTTAGGCGTGTGATAGCCCGTTGGAAAGGTATCACTAAGGAGATTCATTTTGGGGGATCAATCATGCCTTTGGCTATCATTGAGGAGCTTGATACTGAAAAACCTTCATTTAGGCCCTCAAAATGGCCCCAGAAGTAAAAACTGCTAAAAATAGTAAATTGATAAAAATGTCAGAAAATTGTTTTGAGCCAGTTGGAAAAGGTGGGTGGCCACTGATATCCATATGGATCAATCGTCCCTCCTTAGGAAGTAATGGTCTCCATTGCATTGAGGTCCCCCATTAGATGAGGAAATTTCTGCTGAATTTGGCCTCGGGTGAGCCACTTGCCTTGGTGCAGGAGCTGCCCTGCTTTGACGACTCAATAAAGATGGATCCTTTGTTGTCGAGTGCCCTTGATCTGTCTTTCCAAAATTTGATCATTGGATGCCTGTTGTATGCAGTTGGGGTTGAGATTTTTTGGTGTCAGTTGTTCTGCTACTTCTGAGGTGTCCAATAATGGTGGGAAATAAGGGGGACGGAGATCCACATTGAACACTGGGTGCAGGCCAAGGAAAGGAGGAATGTTGAGCTCAAAAGAATTATCCCTGACAACCTTGGTGATAGTGTACAGTCCATAATGGAGTGGGTGAAGCTTTTGATGGGGTCCTGTAAGGCGTTCTTTCTGCAAGTGCAACCAAACTTTGTCACCCACCTGAAACTTATGCGGCACCCGATGTTGATCATGGTGTTGTTTGTACTTGTCATTGGACTTCTGTAGGATATCCTGAACCTGTTGGCAGATGTGCTGGATCCGCTCAATGAACCGGGTGGCTTTGTCAACTTCAGTTGGAGTAGGAGATGAGTCAGTCAAGGTGACCACAAGGGGAAGTGCAACATCTATGGGGCCCAATGGTTGGAATCCCAACCCCACTTGAAAGGGGATGTGGCTGGTTGAGCTATGCAAGGCTCGGTTGTAGCTATATTGGACATAGGGAAGGCTCTCAGCCCATGTGCAAGGGGTCTTTGAATTATACATGCGAAGGATATGCACAATCATTCGATTTACAACCTCGGTTTGGCCATCTGTCTGGGGGTGGAAGGCCGTGGATTTGGTGAGCTTGGTGTCCAATAGTGACCAGAGGCTCGATCAGAATGTGCTGAGAAATCAACTATCCCAATCTGAGACAATGGTTTGTGGGATTCCAAAATGTACCCAGACTCGTTCAAATAAGAGCTTGGTAGTGGCCTCTGCTATGATGCTCTTCTTGCAGGCAACCATAATTTCCATCTTAGAAAAGTGATCAAAAACCACAAAAACATAGTCATTTACCCACTTGGTGGATGGGAGGCCTAACATGTAGTCCATTGAGATGGATTCCCATGGCCTGTGAGGAGTAGGAAGAGGGGTGTACAAGCCCTGTTTCTTAGTGGTTGGTTTGGCAATAGTGCAGGCAGTGCAGGACCTGATATACTTGCCGACCTCCTATCGAAGTTTCGGCCAGTAGAAATGTTTATGTAGCATTGCCATAGTATTTTCGATGCCGAAGTGTCCTACCAACCAATTGTAGTGGGTTTCCCAGATCAGCTTCGCTCACTCACTTGATGGAACACAGATATGGCCCAGACGACACAACAACCCATCCTAAAGATGGAAATTATTGACAACTGCATTTGCACCCAACATTTGGTAGGTGGTGGCGAAGTCAAGGTCTGTCTCATAGAGTTGGGGCCATCCAAATGTCTCATGGCTGCAAGAGTCTAGCACCGTGGTGAGTGCCATGACTAGTGGTCTGCTGAGGCAATCAACGACACGATTGGTGCTTCCTATTTTATACTTGATGTTGAGGTGGAATTGCTGCAAGTATGTGGACTATTTTTTATGGCAGTCATTCTGTAGTTTTCCCTGTGTCTGCATGAACTGCAGTGGCTTATGATCAGTGTGGATGACTATCTCCTTCCCAAGAATGTAATGTCTCCACTGGCGGCATGCTTGCACAATGGAGTACATTTCTTTGTTGTAAGTAGGGTACTTACGGACACTATCTGACAGTGTCTCACTATGATAGGCCACGGGGTGGTCGTGCTGAGTGAGAACGGTGCCCACAACATAGTATGAAGCTTTTGTCTCTATCTCAAAGGGATACTGCAAGTATGGTAGTGAAAGTACTGGGGCTGAGCATAAGCGCTGCTTCAAATCATCGAACACTTATTGTTGGGACCGTCCCCATGCAAATTTTTCCTTACCACCACCCCTGTTTATTTGGCTGAGGGCCCATGCAATATGGGAGAAACCCAACATGAACCTGTGGTAGAAATTAGAAAGTCCCAAGAAGATCCAAAGCTCAGTGAGTGTTGTTGGGGCTGTCCAGACACGAATGAATTGGATCTTTGCTGGATCCACATGTACGCTATGCTGATCAATGATGTATCCTAGGTAATGGACCCTGTCCATGCCGAAGGAGCATTTTTCCAGGTTGGCGTATAGCTTGTGTTGCCGTAGGGTGTGTAGAACCTACTGAATATGCTACAAGTGTTCATCCCAAGTCTTGTTGTAAATTAGAATGTCATCTAGATACACCACTACAAAAGTATTGGTGAATGGTCGTAGGATATCGTCCATCATCCTCATGAAAGTGGCTGGAGCATTTGTCAAATCAAAGGGCATGACCAACCATTCAAAAATTCCTTCCTTTGACTTGAAGGCGATCTTCCATACATTTGTTTGTTCTATCAGGACCTGGTGGTAGCTAGACTTCAAATCAATCTTACTGAAGTATTTGGCCCCTGTGAGTTGATCAAGGAGGTCATTGATTTGGGGAATTGGGTACTGGCTTCTAACAGTGATTTTATTCAGAGCCCAATAATCAATACAAAGTCGCCAGGTTCCATCTTTCTTCTGTACCAACACAATTGGGCTCCCGAAAGGTGATGAGATGGGGTGGATGTTCCCCTTGTGGATCAGTTCTTGGATCTATCACTCGATCTCTTCATTCTCTAACAAAGAGCGACGATAGACTGGCCCATTGGGTAGCGGTGCATCGGGGGTTAGATCGATGGGGTGCTTGACCTGGCAGTGCAAAGGTACCCCTGTAGGTGAGGAGAAGATATCTGAGTATTCTTCCATGACCTTATCTACTTGCTTCTATTGTGTGGAGAGGTTGGATGCAGAGACCCTGGATGTGGCTACTATCTTTTGCTTATTTTGAGAGTGAATTATGAAGAAGATGAACTTCCCTGTCTGAGAGATGACCTTCCTACATTGCTTAACAGAGATCAAGGAAATAGCACTAGGTGGGACTGCCTTAGGTATCCTGTACAATTTATTTTTCAAAGTAATAATAACACTACGAGGCCTAGAATCATATACAACATGACATTTCCATAAATACGGTTGGCCCAAAAGAACGTTACAAACTTCGAGAGGAGCAACATCACACAATACCTCATCTTTGAAGGGCTTGATGTCGTACGACAGTCGACACTGTTGGCTGAAGTGGAGATCGCTTCCTTGGCGGAGCCATCCAATGGTGTAGGGTTGTGGGTGCGGCATTTTTGGTAGGGCCAGCCGCTTGATGACCTCTGCTGAGATGAGGTTCTTGTAGCTACCGCTATCAATGATGAAGTGCAATGGGGTGCCTTTTACCCACATCTGTGAATGGAAGAGGCGCTCTCCTTCTTCTGGCTCGTTTGGTTCACCAGGATGGAGCTTGGTGGTGGAAACGGTGGCACTGGGTTCCATGTCAATGATCTGTCTTCCCCTTTTTGGTTCTATCTCAGAGTCAGAATATGCATCTGATTCAGAGGCTTTCACTTCGGCCACCAGTGACTGCTTTGAGAGGCAGTTAGCAGTGTTATGCCAAGGGATCTTATGGTGTCCTTCTTTACTTGTGACTTGTATTGGTTGTCTTGATACTATCCATATTTTCTCTATCCTTTGTTCGATGGGTTGGGGCCGCCCTTTCCTGGATTTTGTTGTGAGGGGTTCCCAGGCCCAAATTGCCGCATCTTTTTTTTGAGCTTCTGCTCGACTTTGACGGCATATCGGTAGGCTGCACCTAAGGATGAGATGTCCAGAAATTCCATTTCAATTTGGATGTATCTATGTAGAGAACCATGATACTTGAGCACTAGATGTCACTCTGAATCTTTGATACCCAACTTGGTGTGCAAGGTATGGAAGATATTTGTGAAATCTGGCACTGCTTGGTCTCTTTCTTACCGCAGTGTGGTCCATTTGGTATACAGGTCATCATAACTTCCAACATGGTAGTATTGTTCCTTAATAGCATCCTTGAAGGATTCCCAGGTGGCTGTGACTGAAAATAATGAGGTTTCCTCTGTTTCCTTTTTCTCACAGAAAGTTTCCCACCAATCTTTGACATGGGGAACGACTTTGAGGAGCACAAAAGTAATCTTTTCTCTATTCAAAAATTTATGAACAGAAAAATACCTTTCTAGTAGATTCAACCACTTGTCTACATCATCTGCATCTATCTGACCTTCAAATATAGGAATATCAAAGTTTATTTGTACCTTGAAGAGGGTGGTGCCTCTGTTTGAAGAAGATGCATCGCCTGTTGGTAGTCGCCAAAGGATTTGCGCGAAAATATCCATCATCTTGTTCCTCTGTTGAATGAGGGATTCCTCAATCAACAGTTTGAAAGGATATCCTGTCTCATAATATTTATTTTCTCCTACCATGGGAGTTCTCTTGGGCATGTGAGAGCTTCTGTCCTCAAGAGAAACAAGCTCGAGACCCAACTCTTTGTACTCCGACCTCGTTGGCGACATGCATTAAGACGACAAGGAGAAGATCACTCTAATACCACTGATCCAGATTTTATGAGCATAACGAAATGAATACATATTATTAACAGGTTCTTAACACAAAATAACAGAGATACAATAAAATTGGTTTTCTATTCAATAATGAAATAAGCTGAAACTGTAAAATGCAGCGGAAACAAGCTTGTTGGAATGGTGGCGGCTTATCTTTGAGAAGAGATGTGACGACAACGCACATTCGCAAGAAGAAAATTAAAATGAGGCTCTGGAGTCATTTTTACAATAAGAAAGAATTCCAAAAACCCTAGACATCCAAAAACCTAACCCTAGGAGATGAAGCGCCAAAAGTCATGTGGGCCCCGTTTGGGTAAGCTAGTACATCAACTTCCCGGGGTCGTAACTTTTTCATACGATATCCATTTTAGGCGTGTGATAGCCCGTTGGAAAGGTATCACCAAGGAGATTCATTTTAGTGGATCAATTATGCTTTTGACTATCATTTAGGATCTCAATACCGAAAAACATTCATTTAGGCCCTCAAAATGGCCCCGGAAGTAAAAACTGCTAAAAATAGTAAATTGCTAAAAATGTTAGAAAACTGTTTTGAGCCAGTTGGAAAAGGTGGGTGGCCACCGATATCCATATAGATCACTGCTCTTGTGAAGGAATATTTTGAAGTTATTCTTGATCTCAAAACCTCTGGAAAGCTCGTATGTTCTCTTTGGCTTCTTTAGTATCCTCAAACAACCTTCTTAAAGATTAATATTTCCTTTCTCTCAAGAGAAGGACAAGATTTGAATGTTGAGCCATTTCATAGTACACCATGGCACTAGTATCGAAAGGTCAGATTTCCACTGGCATGCTATTATAAACACTATAAAAACTCTTGTTGAAGACAACCAAGGCTTCCTTTTACCCTCTCCTCAAAGCATTAAAATCAACCAAGTATTGATCAAGGGACTTGTTCTCACCCCAACACTTCAAAAATGCATTGCATAGCTCGATCTAAGAACCAATAGAATCAGATCCCAAACCTTTAAACCATATAGCAACATCTCCAAACAAATATTTTGATGATAACCTCATTGTAACATCATCATGAACTATCTCAAATTGATCAACAAAGTTCTCAAAGGCCTCCAAATGCGTCTCAGCTGTAACATGATCTTCTCTAGAGAACCGAGGAACATACTCAAGGAAATAAAGAGGATAAGGATGAAGGTGATATGGTAGCCTTAAAGGTTTAAACATCTTGTGTTTGATTCTAGTTTGAAAACTAGTGGGATGAATATGAGGTTTAACAAAATGATGGCAAGGTTCAATAGTAACAATAGAAGGTGATGAAATTTGAGAAGGCTTTGAATAAGTTTCAACCTCCTCAAGGTTACAAGGGTGATCAAATCTAGGAGTAATTTGAATACAAAGTGCATCCTTAAGAATAGGCTGAGGTGAGGATACAATATCAACATCTACAACACATGAAGAAGGTAGGTCTTCTTCTTCCAAGGATGGATATATAAAGGAATGATTATGATCATCCGAATAAAGAAAACACAAGATGGTCCTCTTTATATGTAAAGGAAAAGATAGGAAAGAGATGATTAAGAAGAACAAGAGTTCATATAAAAAAATAATGAAATGATCCCTGGTTTTGCACTTCTTCCCCTTCATCTTTATGTTAATAGGATCCTCCCTAGTGGATTCTTTGATTGCGGAGTCGCCAGGTAGATAATTATAGTCATTTTTTTTGTCCCTCTTTTGTCTACCATCAAGAGTTGGATCTATGTCGTTCTCCCATGGAAGCTAGCTTCACACTTCGTTCCTCGACAACAATGCCAATAATGTTATCATTCCAAGAGTCACTCCCAGACTGCAAATGAGAGTAAACTTGGTAACATAGAAATGTAAATGGAATAAAATAGTTTGAATAGGTGGGTCAACAAGAGAAGATTAAAAATGAGGGAATCATACTGTTGAAAATACATTCCATTGGAAATGGAGTTATAACATCCTACAGATCAAAGGAAATCAAGCTTCCTACCAAACAAAAGACTTATGGAAATATGGATAAAAGAATAGAAGGTAAACAAAGAGAAGAATATCCACATAAGAGAGATCCTTTATGTAATATAGATTAAAGAGTTCTTGAACAATAATATATGATTAACAAGCAATTACCACAAATCCTTAGTAGCTCATGAATTCATTAACCAAAGGAATCTTTTGATCTTCAAAATTTGTAAATATTACTTAAGAAAGATGATAAGAAAGAATGGAAACAAGAGAAAAATAGTCTGGTATCACAACTATCATGAATCTCTAATGCCAGAAATGCCTACAACACATGCCCTCAGGCTTACAAATGAGAAACTCAACTGCTCCTCTAGATCTCTCCTCTCTTTGATCATGAATCCAACCCCTCTCCGAGAGCTCCCTCCTTCATTAAATAAAAAAGCATCAAAATATTCTTAGGAGGTAGAATCCTATCTATTTCATTGAATTCTAGGCCTTGGAGATATGTGGCAATAGTCAAAGAGACAAAAATCCAACAAACTGCTAATTTCCAGGAAATTGTTGGAAGTCTTTAATGAATTGTTTCCAATTCACTGCATGAGTTCTTAATGGAGATAAAACTTAGGTGTAGGTGTCCCTTGACATCTAACTGATCCATGAGAATTCATTTGAACCCTCCTTGACAACTGGAAACCTCCCAACAAGGAGAATATCCAATCAACTATGCAAAAAAAATAAAATTGCAGAACATTTCACAGCGCACTGGTGATTTAATTATTTCTCTCTAAATCCAAACTGGGCCAAGCTTAAATTTGGTCAGCAAGTCAACATGGATATCATCTTTCTCCACAAAATGTTTAAGAGAAACCCACTTCTCCCTTTTGGTTTTATGATCAAATTTGTAACAATATCCGCTATAGGAAATTATATAGCACATTTCGTAGTGCCTGTCTATGTAGATCATTTCACAGTGCTAGGCGCTATGAAATGTCCTGTAGCTGCCCGATTTGTGCAGTTTGAGCCCAAAATACCCAAAAAAATTAGCCAAAGATGTATAATCATGTAGATGACTCCAGATAGGATGTAATCATGATACTTTCCACAAAACTTAAAAAATATAAGGATGAATTGACCCATAACAACTACATGTGACCCTTAAAATATTCATGTGATAACATTGGCTCCATAGGGGATAGAGTCCTCCCTATGAGGCTCTAAGAACTGTTGTATCTCTAGTTCCTTAGATGTTGGGTTATGGAGTCAAGCTCAAATACATTTTGTTGAAGACATAATTCTGACATGTACACTACTCTACTTACAAAGAGAAAATAAACACACATGCTCAAGATGGAGTTTATTTATGTACAATCCTAAACTAACTGATTTTTTACAGTAGGTTAGGTGAAAACAAACTTTCCCCAGAGTCACTCAAGTAACTTCCTAAATGAAAACTTCTCATCTATGTCACTGATCAATGAATAATAACAAAAATATAGTAGCAGTGACATAAACTCCTTTAGAAAACCATACTCACCCATGAATATCGGTGAAATAATGCAATCTAAAATTTTCAGAAAATATGAAACATATGACTCCATATAAGCTGCAACTTTGTCTTTAAAACAAACATCATAAGCATGTTGATCCACAAAAAATAAGTTCTCATCCATGAATGCTTCTCTGCTTTCAAATATATAACCTTCTTATTCCCTTGTGAGCAATTCGTGATCATCAAAAATGGAAGTCTCTTCATTTTCAACATGATGATCACAAGATAATGGTACAACAAGTTTTAAATCACATTGATAATGATCAGCTAGGAACATATAATTATCTATGCAATCATCGATTACTATATGCTCAACATGTTTTGAAAACTGTGTTGGCAAATGCTTAACAGATAGCGTATGCTTGTCATTGATGGCAAGTACAACAACGATGATGGCTTGAGTACAACAGTGATGATCAACAGGAAAAGAGAAGACAAGTCCAGGAAGATCGAATGATTGAAGGCCCGAGAAGCATTGTTGATCATTGGATCCCATTCAAATTTCCAGAAAGGTCGACAACCGTCAGATCTACAGAAGTTGCGCAGAGGTTAAGCATAGGGGTTAAGTCCTACTGTGCATAGGAGAAATCCTGGACAAGTCATTGGGATATTGGAGAGAGAATCCTAGTCGTTGATCTAGGTAGGACACGCGTCAACATTCTGGTAAGGCATCGGGATATTGGCCATCGGGAAATCGGGGATCCTGGTGACAAGTGAGTCGAGACATCGAAAGTCTCGAAATCCCGGAGGAATAGGGTCTGTCCATATGCAAGGACAGGTGGCAAAGGATCGGGCGCCGTCGAAGTTTTTCTCATCGGAGAATTGGGAATCGGAGTTTCACGAGTCCCGTGTTCAATTAAAACAGAAACCCCAAAATCGCGATGAAAGAAATCCCGACTGAACCTGAACCGTCAGATCAACATGTGATCTAGACCATCGATCCAACTCACAACAATAGACCATGTCAGCTAGGGACACATGGAACAACCAGGTAATGACAGGTGTCAGGCAGAATCAACACTTCAAGCACATGTAAGTCGCGAATCAGAGTGACATGTGGCAGTATTTAACATGTGTCAAATCACGTGTGACATCAGTAGAGTATCAAGGATCGGAGATTTCGTAGGCATGTGCATGGTGACATTGAAAATGCCGAAACCTCAATGAGAGGTTTGACTGAGGTCATGTGTTGACGGTCATATGGTCCAAGGCCTATAGCCAGCAGGGCTAACGCGTGGAAAGGAGCATCGAGATTTGGACGATCGGGAATCACGCAGGTGTATGCATTGAAGCATTACAAACCCCGTAGCCCCGATGAGGTAATACTATGGTCACAGCCCTTGGTCACATCAGCAAGAGATGGACAGAGGTTAGAAGACAAGGAGGAGCTGAGCCTTGTCGCACGGTCAGGTGGAGAATGACACAGAAGGTGACACGACATGAGTGGGGCCCTTCATTAATACTCCACCATTTAGGACCCCCCCCCGTATTAAAAACAGAAAGGCAAGGGGGGTCCGGAATTGAATGAGAGACATTGATCTAGACACTTTAATCTTGACCGCTCGAGAGATGTGCGCCCAATTCTGGATCCCCCCCTCCTCTTAAAGATAGAATGGTAAGGGGGCTCCAGAATCGAATCCCAACCGTAGATCTGGGAGCACAGGTTCTAGCCGTCCAGATCTGCTCACTGCATATCTAATGGAACAGATGAATATGAACAAGATCAGAGGGCTACTGATGCACGATGCAGTGAGACTGCCAGAAACCATTGATGATGTCTGCCAGAGAAGTCGAAGAGACCACTGTGTGATTGCCAGAGGAGATGAAGAGTCTACAAGCTCTGTCCGGTGAAGAAATACTATTCTTAGAAGGGATTGACAGATGGATGGGCATTAAGGCTTGTAACTGAAACAGAGAAAGTGAGTTCAATTGTCACAGAGAAGATGAAGAGTCTCAAACTGCCAGAGAGGCTGAGGAATCTCAGTATAACGTACAACGATGCTGGAGACACGGGGCGAACCACCAAAGAAGTTGAAGAGTCACGATGATGATCAGACAGAGCACTCGAGAGGTGGAGGATAACGAATTGGAGTCAGCATGCAGAGGCATTGCGAACATAGCATGCACAAGGTGCACAGAATCGATAAATACACGGTACAAAGAAGAGATGTGGCTGTGGTTGGAGTTGGCTGTGAATGTTGTGGGTGAAGATGATTCATGTGTGAAGTAGGAGGAGAAGTGCAGCAGCTGAAGAGAACAGAAGAGGAACTTTGCAGTGAATGGACATAGTGCACTGAGGATGAATCAAAGAAGAATGGACAGTGCAAGTGAGATGTGCAGAAAGGCAGTGTGGCAGAAGGAGAACAACGAGATGCAGCAGAACAGTGATAAGTCGGGTAAGCCATTATTGAACATTATATCACTGTAGCAAGTTTCAGATTCAAAGATTTGTATTTCAGGGTGGTTGGGAGGTGCTAGAGAGGACAGTTGTCCTCAGAGGTTCAAGTGGTTGCTTGAACACAGGGAGTTGGTGCTTCCTTCTAGTTGGTTCTAGAGAAACCAGGGAGTTGGTGCTTCCTTCTAGTTGGTGCTAGAGAAACCAGGGAGTTGGTGCTTCCTTCTAGTTGGTGCTAGAGAAAACAGAGAGTTGGTGCT
>ML805872.1:322158-337726 GCA_009831015.1 Picea engelmannii
AACGAAGACTCTGAATTAGATGAAGGCTCATACACTCAGACAGACTCAAATCAGAAGTCAACTACAAATTCCTCCTCCAGAATCATTCAAAAGAATCATCCTGCAAGTCAAATAATTGGAGAAAAAGAAAAAGGGGTACAAACTAGGAGAAAGCTAATCAAGACCACCGAACAATCTCATATAGCTCTCATATCCATGATGGAACCCAAGAATTTTAATGAATCCAACACAGATGATCACTAGGTTAAAGCAATGAATGAAGAACTTGATCAGATTGAGAAAAACAATACATGGGAGATGGTTCAAAGACCCGAAGGTAAAAATGTCATTGGCTCCAAATGGATCTTTAAGAATAAGATGAATGAGCAAGGACAAGTTGTCAGGAACAAAGCGAGGTTAGTCTGTAAAGGCTATGCTCAGATAGAAGGACTGTATCTTGGTGAAACATTTGCGCCTGTAGCAAGATTAGAAGCTATAAGAATGTTTCTTGCCTATGCTTGTCATAAAAGGTTTAAAGTCTACCAAATGGATGTCAAGTCAGCCTTTCTCAATGGAGATTTAAGTGAAGAAGTCTATATGGAACAACCAAAGGGTTTTAAATTGTCTGATAACCCTGACTTATTATGCAAGTTGAAGAAAACTTTATATGGTTTAAAACAAGCCCTTCAAGCCTGGTATCACAGGATGGATACGTATCTCAAAGACAAAGGGTTCAAGAGAGGAACAACTGACAACAATCTATATATTAAGACATAGGATAATGAGTTGCTCATAGTACTAGTCTATGTAGATGACATCATCTTTGGATGTAATAAGGACTCACTGGTACAATGGTTTGCTTCTGCCATGGAGTCTGAATTTGAAATGTCTATGATAGGAGAACTGTCATTTTTCCTTGGTCTGCAATTTACTCAGAGGTCTGATGGGATCTTCATTTCTCAAGGAAAATATTTAACATAAATGCTAAAAAGGTTTCAAATGGAAGATTCTAAACCTGTGGGTACACCTATGGTAACTGGATGTAAATTAAGCAAGGATGATGATTCACTTGATGTTGATCAAAGCTCATATCGATCAATGATAAGAAGCCTCCTGTACATCACAGCATCTCGCCCAGACATAATGCATGTTGTAGGAATGGTAGGAAGATATCAAGATGCTCCTAAATAGATTCATTTGCAAGCTATCAAAAGGATATTTAGGTACTTAAAAGAAACAATGACTTATGGTCTATGGTATCCCATAAATCAAAGTCTTCAGTTGATTGCTTATTCAGATGCAGATTGGGCAAATTGTGTTGATGAGAGAAAAAGCACCAGTGGAGGAGCATTCTTTTTGGGTAACTCCTTAGTAGCCTGGCTTAGTAAAAAGCAAGGTTCCATCTCTTTATAAACCACAGAGGCAGAGTACATTACTGCTGCTACCTATTGCACACAAGTATTATGGATGATTTCAGACACTTGCAGACTTAGAGGTAAAATATACTGCACCGATCCCAATTCATTGTGATAACACGAGTGCCATCAGTGTGTCTAAAAATCTTGTCTTCCACTCCAAGACAAAACATATTCCCATAAAATATCATTTTTTGAGAGAGCAGGTCACCAATCAGATTGTTCAGGTCCATTACATTCCCACTACAGAACATATTGCAGACATCTTTACTAAGCCCCTAGCCAAGACACCATTTGAATATCTTAGACAGAAGTTGGGTGTCATTTTGTTTCACACCTAAAAGAGTCCATCTTGTTAGGGGGAGATTTGTATCGTTTGAATATCTAATGCCTCCTAAAATTATTGCAATAGCTCAGGGGGAGCTTGTCTCTTCTTTGACATTGATGTCAAAGGGGGAGAAAATAATTTAGTGCCTTAGTTGCCATCAATTCCAAAGGGGGAGATTGTTGGCAAATGTTTAACAGATAGTGTATGATTATCATTGATGGAAAGTAAATCAACGATGATGGCTTGAGTATAGCAGCGATGATCAACAGGCAAAGAGAAGACAAGTCCAGGAAGATTGAATGATTGAAGGCCCGAGAAGCATTGTTGATCGTTGGATCCCATTCAAATTTCCAGAAAGGTCGACAGCCGTCAGATCTGCAGAAGCTGTACAGAGGTTAAGCGCAGGGGTTAAGTCCTACTATGCAGAGGATAAATCCTAGACAAGTCATCTGGATATTGGAGAGATAATCCTAGCTGTTGATCTGGGCAGGACACGCGTCACCATTCTGGTGAGGCATCGGGATATTGGCCATCGGGAAATCGAGGATCCCGGTGACAAGTGAGTCGAGACATCGAAAGTCTCGAAATCCCAGAGGAATAGGGACCGTCCATCTGCAAGGACAGGTGGCAAAGGATCGGGCACCGTTGGAGTTTTTCTCATCGGATAATTGGGAATCGGAGTTTCACGAGTCCCGTGTTCAATTACAACAGAAACCCCAAAATAGCGATGAAAGAAATCCCGACTGAACCTGAACCGTTAGATCAACATGTGATCTAGACCATTGATCCAACTCACGATAGCAAACCACGTCAGCTAGGGACATGTGGCACAACCAGGTAATGATAGGTGTTAGGCAGAATCAACACTTCAGGCACATGTAAGTCGCGAATCAGAGTGACACGTGGCAGTATTTAACACGTGTCAAATCACGTGTGACATCAGCAGAGTATCGAGGATCGGAGGATCGGGGATTCCGTAGGCATGTGCATGGTGAAATTGAAAATGCCGAAACCTCGATGAGAGGTTTGACCGAGGTAATGTGTTGATGGTCATATGGTCCAAGGCCTATATCCAGCAGGGCTAACACGTGGGAAGGAGCGTCGATATTTGGACGATCGGGAATCACGCAGGTGTATGCATTGAAGCATTACAAACCCCTTAGCCCCGACGAGGTAAGACTATGGTCACAGCCCTTGGTCACATCAGTGAGAGATGGAAAGAGGTTAGAAGACAAGGAGGAGATGAGCCTTGTCGCACGGTCAGGTGGAGAATGACACAGAAGGTGACACGACATGAGTGGGGCCCTTCATCAATACTCCACCATTCCGGACCCCCCCGTATTAAAAACAAAAAGGCAAGGGGGTCCGGAATCAAATGAGAGACATTGATTTGGACACTTTAATACTGACCACTCGAGAGATGTGCACCCAATTCCGGACCCCCCCCCCCCTCCTCTTAAAGATAGAATGGCAAGGGGGCTCCGGAATCGAATCCCAACCGTAGATCTGGGAGCACAGGTTCTAGCCGTCCAGATCTTCTCACTGCATATCCAATGGTGAAGATGAATCTGAACAAGATCAGAGGGATACTGATGCACGACGCAGTGAGACTGCCAGAAACCATTGATGACGTCTGCCAGAGAAGTCAAAGAGACCACTGTGTGATCACCAGAGGAGATGAAGAGTCTACAAGCTCTGTCCAGTGAAGAAAGACTATTCTTAGAAGGGATTGACAGATGGATGGGCATTAAGGCCTGTAACTGAAACAGAGAAAGTGAGTTCGATTGTCACAGAGAAGACAAAGAGTCTCAAACTGCCAGAGAGGCTGAGGAATCTTAGTATAACGTACAGCGATGCTGGAGACATGGGGCGAACCACCAAAGAAGCTAAAGAGTCACGATGATGATCAGACAGAGCACTCAAGAGGTGGAGGATAACGACATGGAGTCAGCATGCAGAGGCATTGTGAACATAGCATGCACAAGGTGCACAGAATTGATAAATACACAGTACAAAGAAGAGATGTGGCTACAATTGGAGTTGGCTGTGAATGTTGTGGGTGAAGATGATTCATGTGTGAAGTAGGAGGAGAAGTGCAGCAGTTGAAGAGAACAGAAGAGGAACTATGCAATGAATGGACATGGTGCACTAAGGATAAATCACAGAAGAACAGACAGTGCAAGTGAGATGTGCATAAAGGTAGTGTGGCAGAAGGATAACAACGAGATGCAGCAGAACAATGATAAGTTGGGTAAGCCATTATTGAACATTATATCACTGTAGCAAGTTTTAGATTCAAAGATTTATATTTCAAGGTGGTTGGGAGGTGCTAGGGAGGACAGTTGTCCTTATAGGTTCAAGTGGTTGCTTGAACACAGGGAGTTGTTGCTTCCTTCTAGTTGGTGCTAGAGAAACCAGGGAGTTGGTGCTTCCTTCTAGTTGGTGCTAGAGAAAGCAGGGAGTCGGTGCTTCGTTCTAGTTGGTGCTAGAGAAAACAGAGAGTTGGTGCTCTCAGCAAGTTGCATATTTCTAAACAGAGGTTGTAGCCTCATTATGAGTTGGTGCTCATATGTATGATAATGTAAAGAATGTAATTATTACATATCATATAAATAAAAAGAGGTTTTTACCCTGTATGGGTTTCCTTGGAAAATATTTGTCTCTATGTTTCTCATATATGTGACTGATGCTGAATGTGCCTGTGTTTATTTCTCTGCATTATTGTGATCATCATTCAGTGTTTTTGCAAAGATTTTTTAAAAGAAGCATAATTGTTTAAGCACGGTGACAACTGATTCACCCCCCCCCCCTCTCAGTTGTCCAACAAGCTGATCATAAGCTTGACATGCATCCATGTCCATAGAAAAATCTGAATATACTGAAGAATTCTATTCCAAATGTAAACCATACTTACATCCTTGTTGTTGTTTAAATTTTTATTCATACTCAATGTCTTTTTGCTGCAAATCTTAAATATAGTGACAATCTTCTTGCTTCTCCTCTTGTGTAGGAATATTTTCAAAGTATTCTTGATCTCGAATCCTCTGGCAAGACCGTATGTTATCTTCATCTTCTTCAGTATCCTCATACAACCTTCTTAAATATTAATCTTTCCTTTCTCTCAGGAGAAGGACAAGATCTGAATGCTGAGCCATTTCATAGTACACTATGGAAGCAGTCTCGGAAGGTTGTATTTCCACTGGCATGCTATGATAAAAACTATTAAACCTCCTATTGAAGACAACCAAGGCTTCCTCTTCCCCTCTCCTCAATGCATTAAAATCATCTAAGTAATGATCAAGGGACTTTTTATCACCCCAACACTTTAAAAATGCATTGCATAGCTCAATCCAAGAACCAATATAATCGACTCCCAAACCTTTAAACCACACAACGACATCTACAAACAAATATTTGAATAACAACCTCATTGTAACATCATCATAAACTATCTCAAACTGATCAACAAAGTTCTCAAATGCATCCAAATGCCTCTCCACTATAACATGATCTTCTCCAGAGAACCGAGGAAGATACTCAAGGAAATCAAGAGGATAAGGATGAAGGTGGTATGGCAGCCTTAAAGGTTTAAACATCTTGTCTCTGATTCTGGTTTGAAAACTAGTGGGTTGAATATGAGGTTTGACAAGTTGATGGTAAGGTTCAACAATAATAATAGAAGGTGATGATATTTGAGAAGGATTTTAATCAGTTTCAACCTCCTCAAGGTTACAAGGGCGATCAAAACTAGGAGGGATTTGAATACAAAGTGAATCCTTATGAATAGGCTGAGGTGAGGATACATGATCAACATCTACAACAAAGGAAGAATAAACTTTTTCTTCTTCCAAGGATGGATATATAAAGGAAGGATGATGATCATCTGAATAAACAAAGCACAAGATGATCCTCTTTATATGTAAAGGAAAAGACATGAATGAGTCGATAAAGAAGAACATGATTTCATGTAGAAAACTAATGAAATGATACATGCTTTTACACTTCTTCCCCTTGATCTTTCTGTCAATTGAATCTTCCCCAGTGGAGTCTTTGATTGTGGAGTCTCTAGGTAGATAATTACAGTCAATATTGGTGTCCCTCTCTTGTCTACCATCAAGAGTTGGATCTATGTAGTTCTCCCAAGGAAGCTATCTTCACACTTCATTCTTTGGCAACAACCAAGAATGTTATCACTCCAAGAGTCACTCCCAAACTGCAAATGAGAGTAATCTTGGTAACATCAAAATGTAAATGGATTAAAATAGTTTGAATAGGTGGATCAACAATAGAAGAGTAAAAAGGAGGGCATTAGACTGTTGCAAATACATTCCATTGGGCATGGAGTTATAACATACTACAGATAAAAGGAAATCAAGTTGCCTACCAAACAAAAGGATTATTCAAAGATGGATAAAATAATATAAGGTAAACAAAGAGAAGAATATCCATATAACATAGATCCTTTCTGTAATATATCTTAAAGAGTGTTTGAACAATAATCTATGATTAACAAGCAATTACCACAAATCCTTTGCAACTCATGAATTCATTAACCAAAGACAACTTTTGATCTTCAAAATATGTAAATATTACTCAAGCAAGATGATAAGAAAGACTGGAAACAAGAGACAAATAGTCTGGTATCACAACTTTTATGAATCTCTAATGGAAGAAATGACTACAACACATGCCCTCGGGCTTACAAATGAGAAACTCAACTGCTCCTCTAGATATATCCTCTCTTTGATCATAAATCCAACCCCTCTCCAAGAGCTTCTTCCTTCATTAAATATAAAAAATATATATATATCCTTAGGAGGTCGAATCCCATCTCTTTCATTGGATTCTAGGCTTTGGAGATAGGTGGCAACAATCAAAGAGACAAAAATCCAACAAACTGCTAATTTTCAGGAAATTGTTGGAAGTCTTTAATGAATTGTTTCCAACTCATTGCATGAGGTATTTGTAATTTTTAAACCTATGAAGTAAAGCAATGCATAAATATTCTTAATCAAAAAGGAAATTAATCAATGGCTCATACACATAGCACACAGAGATTTATACCGAAAACCCTTGACCAGGAGAAAACCATTCAACTCTTCATTGTATTAATTTCACCATTCACAATAAAATATATATACAATGTTTTTAGGTATTTCGTATATACCAAAACCCTATTCTCCCTTAATCTGAGATTAATTTACAGAACTGCTAAAAAAAGAAAAATATGCTAAAAATAGCAAATACCGCCCAAAAAAATAAATCAGACGCAATTGTCGAATCTGATGCGCCCACACACACACATGCAAAGAATATAACACATACCCAACAATATTAATGGAGATAAAATTAGGTGTAGGTGTACCTTGACATCTAACTGATCCATGGGAAGTCATTCGAACCCTCCTTGACAGCTAGCAACCTCCTGTTGGGCCCCAACAGCCCCCTTCTTTATTTTTAATCAAAATCTAGGGTCCCTTGAAATTTTACTTGGATTATTTGTTTTTTTCCCTTTGAATTGATTGGATTGGTATTGGTTTTCTTTGTTTCGTGGTTGGTTTGACTTTATATTATTTTATTTTGTTTGGTTTAAATTTCATGAAATTCAAATGCCATTCCGTTTTTCTTTTTACAGAGTTTTGATGTTGATGGACGATCTTCATAATTTGGGAGTTTGTTATTACCTCTTTCTTATTGAATTTATCTTCTATGAGAATGGCTTGGTTGAAGACATAGATTAATAACAATGATTTCACATGAAGAAAATTTATTGCGACACATCTTTTCTATGACATTTGTTCACATTTGATCAAATTTGAATGAGGGAGAGACAAACATAGAAATCTTAATTTAAACGAAAACATTAATTTTTATCAACTGTTTACTTTCGTTTAAATTATGAGTATGTTTTCTTGTTTTCTCATTAGCAATCATTTTCACAAAATCATTTGGTAGGTTTAATTAATTAAATTATTTTGTTAGTTTGCATCTCATTTCAAAATAAAAATAAAAAAATAAAAACAAAATTTATCTATCATTTGTTTGACTTTGTGAAAACCCAAAATTGATATTTTTCTCCTCTCCATCAATTTGAACCTTCTAGAATTTTAAGATCATATTTCAAAGGAGAATATAAACAATATTTGTTTATAACTTATAGTTAATTTAAAATCATTTTAATTTTATTGTTCTAGATTTTGTTTTATTCACAATTTTTAGGTTATTAATTTGGTTTCTTTTTGTTTCACAGGTTTCTATTATCAATTATCTGGTATGGATCTGATCATGGCTTGATTTTATTATCTAAATGCGTTCAAGATAATTGATCCAAAATTATTATTGGATTGTTGCAAATAATTTATGAGCAACAACAGTTAATATTTGGAAATGCGTTCAAGAACAGAAAGACGATTTTGCGGGACTGATTGCCGCCAAACCATGAGGAATCAGAAGAAACGGTTGAAAACCCATCTGCAGAATGGACCCATTTAGCTTACGTTTGAGATTTTCCCCAAACAAATGCATGATTTGAGAGATATTTGTGTCTCTTTACAAGGAAAGTTTCAGGTGGCGGAAATTATTAGTGACGCTCAAACTGTTCATTCATTGCATAAATATATGAGAAAGTTAAGAGCCCAGGGGATCCAAGAAAATGAGAGGATGATTTTTGTCCTTTCTTTTTTGTATATTATTTCTTTTGTAAACTTTTTTCTTTTCAAATGGAGTAACGAATGGTTGGAATTTTGGGAGAATGGATGAGTACTTTTGAAGAAGAATATGAAATTTCAGATTGCTTATGGCTTTTGTCCTGTGAGTAAAATGGTTTTGTATTCATTATAATATCTTCATATTCTTTGAATAATTGATTATGCATTGATTTAAATTAGCTTTAGTTTGTTTTATCAATACATGGTTAATTTCTATCATTTATGTATTAATGTTTTCAATCTTTAAGAGTCTATTATTCCAATTATCTTGATCTTGGTGATTGTATTATTTTGATACAAATCTTGTATTATATTGAGTTTATTCATGTAATTGAGATTTGTAAAGATATAATTGTTCAATTGAGATTTTTCTTATTGTCGATTAATATATTATATCTTAACTAAGGATCATGATTTGAAAGTTAATCTTTCTGCATTTTAAATAAGATTTAAATTTTCAGTCAAAGTGATTTTTATCCTAACACTATCAAAATATTAGAATTAGACAACCTTTTGCTATAGTTTTCTCTTAATAGATAGGTTGTTGGAGCAATGTTATACAAGACAACCAAAATTTCTCTTTAAATACTGGCGAGTTACTGGTCTGCGAATTCCTCTTGGACCATATGATGGACTTTTTTTTTTTGAAAATATATGAGATACAATTTACTCTTTGGATTTCATCCTTTTGTAGACTGTGCAATGATATCATTGTTTCTCATGTAATTTCTAGATGTAAAATTTTATTTGTATTGAACTAGCTTTAGTTTGTTCTACATATAACTTTTCATGTTATGTTTTCCTTTACTTGGTTCATTATATTTTGGTTATGTTGATATCTGTGACTAATCGTCTATCTATGCTTTTTGAGTTTACATCTAATGTTGTGTAGTTGGTAATACCATTTGTTGAGAGTTGGAGTTCCTTTCATTTTTAGTTATTGGATATTTTAAAGTCACATGAGATAAAATCTATTTGTCTTTCTGTCACCATAGACTTGTTTCAGAATATACAAGACTTCTTTGAGTTGTTTCAAGAATTATCATTCTTTCTTTTGTCATAGATTTATACTTGACACAGGTTAAGTGGAGCTTATAGAAATATAGAAAGACAAATCTAGCTTAGTACTACCGATCAACGTTAGGTTAGTTAGTTTATATTTTATTTGATTTGGTAATTTGTGAATGAATAACAATTACATCATTTAAACGTTAAACGATTTGTCCATTAACATTATATCATTTATAATCTTATTCAGCCATTGTTTATTATTTCGTCATTTATAGTATAAAAACAGTTCCCTTTTATATTTCATCTTGTTTTAATCCATTAGTTGAAAACAATTATTTTCACAAGGCTTTACTTAAACCTTGTAATTGTATTTATCTATTGTATATAATACTATTGTTAGTTAAGTGATTGTAATTAATGTGTCAATTGATAGTGTTGGCACTAGAATTCACCTTTGGATTGCGGCAGATGTAACCCTAGTACCCATCAACTTATATGTCACGGTTAATGGATTTAAAGAGGTCAAATGGGGCAGAATCAAGAGAATATTGTTTTAACTCAGAAAATTGGGGTAGTATGCACAAGAAAATGAGGTCTTGATTAACTTCAGCTAATAAGTTGTAGTAAGGGTGAGTAGGAGGAATAAATTGATAAGAATATGTAAAGGCCCACTCTAGACATCAGGTCTTCTAGCAGCCTAAGGAGGAAAAACTCTAAAAACAAGATCCTCTTGAATTCAAAGTTTTAGGAAACTGAAAACTCTATAACCGCACTGCCATCAAACATTCATTACAACAAAGTCACCACAATCCATGAGAATCCTTCGATCATGAACATTCAATATCAAAAACATATAAGATGGAAACAAAAGCTGTCTTTCATTAAAAAAGAAATCTCATATCAGGTTACATAACCAAAGAACCAGATCTTCATTAAAACATTACAATACCGGAGCTTAGCTCTAACATCGACCTTTACAAAATATCAAAACTAAGTATTTATACTTAGAACAACTTGCCACCACCAGGAGTGTGACTTGGCCACTATAATCAAATCTTTGCATCTGCATCTACTTCTGTCAGTCTATACATGCATTTTTGTGTCAGATGTGAGTTGAGATTAGTATGGGCATTGCAGGAAAATATGTTAAAAGGGGAGCTTTGGGATGACAGTCTTCCTCCACGACCAGTTCTTCCATGCTTTCCATTTATGGGGTGAGATGAGGTTTCAACCACCTCCCCCATTTTCATTAACTACTTTCATCAGGATCGGGAAGAGGTCAGACACTTATTAATTCTCTAGGCAGTGCCCACGACTTCTTCCAATCGATCCCAACACCTTGAAACCATGCAGATCTTCTGCTGAGACCGAGGTGAGAACTTTCGGCCCATGGAGAATCTCCTCTCCATCACTCCCCATGACCTCGAGCAATGACCTCATTCTTATCCCATGTGGAATTTTGGGATTTCTCATTTCGAGAGTTTTCACTCCCCTTGATTTTAAAATATCTTGATGCTCAAAATCACAAAATGGCCCATCTAGATCAATGATCGGATTTTACTTGAATATGAAAACCATGATCATCTCCTTGAATAAACTTAGTTTCCTGCTACTTAATGGATGCTTATCCTTCTTATGGCCCTGCTTCCATGCACCCTCGGGTTGTGATCGTGGGCCCAACTCCTAGGCACTTCGAAACTTCGTGTTTCATGAATCTATACTGTGATCCATGCTAAAACATCTGAGTCATGAAATCATGATTTCTCATATCAGGTGCTTCCACGCGTCCCGTTGAATCAAATGAACCATATGTATATCAACATTTTAGAACTCAGGAATTCTGTGCATTCCTCACTTCAGATTTCCCAAAATGACTTTCTCCATGATTCAGATCTAGTTCCATGAGTCTTGTTGGATCAGATGACTCTTGTTGATTTAGGATTTTGGGGGTTTGGATATTTCACAAATAACTTCAACAATGTTCCAAACTCCCAATTTTCGCGACTATTATACGTCGTCAATCTCTGAACTTTGAAATTTAAATTCCTTCGCTAAACTGAACTTGCTCACTTTCTTGATTTGAGTCCATATCAGACCACTCTAAGTGTTGTGCTTGTGCTCACTACTGCAGCCTGTATAAATAATTACTTGGATGAATGGATGAGGGCTTGGGAAATATAAGGATCAATGAAAGAGGGAGAGAGGGTAGTGATTGACCCAGCAAAAACAAAATCTTGGGGATGAGACTTCTCAGGTAAGACAACAGGGAAAAAAAATGAATGCAGGAAAACAAAAGAAAAACCTATAATCCAAAAGGGAAAAACTTAAGATGGGGTCAGCAAAAAGGAGAGAGACAGGGAAAAATTACATACCTAAGTAGAAACTACCAACCCACAATACTCTGACAAGTTTGTGTGATAATTTTTGGCTCCACAGGGGATGGCATGCTCCCTATGAGCTGCCAAGAACAAGTAGTTCCAGTGCCTTTTATTTGGGTTAAGGAGTCCCTTATTAAAAATGAAAAACTAAAAAAAAAAAAAAAAACATGAATGGTATTTACAGTGGAGGAATCTCGGTCACGGCCTAAACAAAATATTTCTTCAGGAAATGCCCATTTACAGGGCCATCAAAAACTTCAGATCCCTCCAAATCCTGCAACCTCTAAGTGTTATTTGGCAATAACTCAGAGATTTTGAAGGGCCCAATCCATAGGGCTTCAAATTTTTCATGTTTTCCTTTGTCCTACTTGGGTGCATCCCATTTGAGTACTATATCTCCTAGCTAGAAATCCTCTTTTCTTGCTTTCTTGTCAAAATCCTTCTTGATCTTCTGTTGATGTTCCTATACTTTGTTCAGTATCTTCTCTCTAGTCTGTTTCACTTCTACTAGATGCAGTATCATCCTGACCATGTCATCAGGTTCTCCTTGGTAGTCTTGGAAGAATTTCGCAACCGGCAAGGCCAACTGAGAAGGAAAGATGACCTTAGTCCCATGCACAAATTGAAAAGGAGAGACCCCAAGAGATTATTTTGTTGTCACTCTCTTATCCCATAGAGAAAATTTGATCTTTGAATCCCATGCTTTCTTGTTGTCATCTAGCAGTCTTTTGATAATCTTTATAAGGATTTTTTTAGATGACTCTTCCAGTCCATTCCCTTGGGGGTAGTAAGGAGTTGAGTGAATCAATGAAATTCTAAATTGCTCAAAAAACTAAATTAATGGCTTGGCTTTGAAATATGAAGCATTATCAGTGACGATTATGTCCAGACAACCAAATCTTTCCATAATATCTTCAAGAAAACCAATTATTACTTTGTGAGGAGCACTCCTTGTGGGGATATCTTCTATCCATTTGGTGAAGTAATATTTCGCAGTCAATATCCACCTGTGTTGACCGCTCAAAGAAGGATTAATTTCCCCAATAAAATCTAGGCCTCACTGCTGAAAGGGTCCTGAAGCTACCATAGGATTCAATGGAAAATACTTGAGCTGCTGCTTCTCGGAGAATTTCTGACACTTGACACAAGCTCTGATATTTTCACTGACATCAGTAAATAGAGTAGGCCAGAAGTACCCGACCCTGAGAATTTTATAGGTTGTGGTTCTCCAGAAATGATGTCCCCCACATAGGCTATCATGAAAATCAAACATAATGTTTTGGGCTTCCTGTGGGTTTCAAAATATCAAAATCACTCCCAGAGGGTCTTTCCAATACAAAACCTAATCAATGAGGCAATATTTAATTTCTTTAAGATTTAAATATATTTCCTTGATTTTTCTTATTCCATCAGGAAGCCTTAACTCCTGCAGAAAACATATAATGTCTTTGTACTAGGTGAATTATGCCAGCGAAGGGCCATCCTGAGAACTTATATCAACAAACTTAGCTTTATGATTTTCTGAGAAAGTGTTGATGAAGTTAACCCCCAAAGCTTTGCAATTAGATTCAGCCAATATCTTGGCTAAACCTTGGACTTTAACTAGTTTGGTGGGCTTTATTTCCAGATCAAATTCAAGGATTTTGGCAATCCACTTTCTCCTTCTCTCGTCTATGTTAGGTTGAATGAGAATGTCCTTTACAGAAGTTGAAGGAACATATGCGATGATCTTCGAATGAAAATATAGACTCTGAAAGATTTGAGAGTTTTCATCAAGGCATAGGCCTGCTTCTCCATGATGTCATATATGATCTTTGCATATCTCAGTGCTCTGCTAAAAAAGGAAACAGGTTGCTCTAGACCTTCATCATTCTTCTGCAATAAAACAACTCCCACTGTATCAAAAGAAGCAAAGGAAAAGATCTGAAAATCCTTGGAATAATCAGGACTGATCAACACAGGTGCCTTAGTTAATGGATTTTTTATTTGGTTGAAGGATTCTCTGGGCTCAAAAATACATTTTACTTCATTCCCCTACCTGAGCATGGTTGTGATAGGCTTCACTAATTCGGAAAAATTTGAAACAAACCTTCTCAAAAAATTATTTTTTCCCAAGAAAGACTGGACGTCTTTCCTAGATCTTAGGAGTGACAGGGTTTGGATTTCTTCCACTCTATTGGGATCAATCCTAACTCCATCAACTGATATTATGTGCCCCAATAATTTTCACTCCTTCATGGAAAACCAAATTTTCTTAGGATTTAAGAAGAGGCCAAACCTTCTGCATTTCAAGAAGACCTTTCTTAGATGGAAACAATGTTCTTTATCAGATTTGGAAAACATAGTTATGTCATCCAGATAGAGGACCACAAATTTATCCCTTTCTCTAATGAAGGTGATTTCCATGGCTCGTTGGAAGGTTTCCCCCACATTCATCAATCCAAAGGGAATTTTGTCATACATGAATGTGCCCCAAGGAGTGGTGAAGGTTGTTTTTTCTCTATCCTTAGGCAGGACATAGATATGATTATAGCCAAAAAAACCATCAATCATGGAAATCCTAGATGCACCTATCATCCTCTGTAGTATGTGTTCCATCTTTGGCAAAGGGTAATTGTCCTTCTTGGAGCTTCTGTCCAGGTTCCTGAAATCAACACAGATTATGATTTCTCCATTCTTTTTCCTCACTGGGACCAAGTTTGCCACCCATTCAGAATATCTCAACAGGACAATGATTTGGGCGTCCAACAACTTCTTTACCTCCCTTTCCATAATAGGCAACAACATAGGATTTATTTTTCTTAATTTCTGCCTAAGTGGTTTGGTCTCCTCTTTCAATGGGATCTTATACTCAATGAAATTGGTGTCATATGTTCTGAGGTCTTCATAGGTCCAAGCAAATACATCAACAAATTCCTTTAATAACTCAACATACTCGACCCTTTTCTCCCTCGACAAGCTATTTGAGAACTTGAAAAATTTTGGATCCTCCTCTATGCCAATATTGCACTCAGCTACATCAACATCCTCATTTGTTACTTTACCCTTTTCTTCCACATCATTTTTTTCAAATAGTGTTTCCAAAGGAACTAGTCCTCTTGGGATATGATTGCTCGACAATTGAACAATATGATGATCAACAATTTTGTTCCAAAAAAACATTAGAATGAGGATATATTTCAAAATCAGGATCTTGATCAATGTGTAATGTAGAAAAATCATCAACAGTTTCCATAAATCTTTTGATTTCAAGATCGTACTCAAACACTTTCCAATGCTTGACATTGTCAGGTATAGAGGGTCTATATTTTATTTCTACATAATACCTGAGTTTAGGTGGCAGAGGGATTCTGAAATTACTTGCTGAAACAACTAGAGAATCGGCCATGTCATTCTCTTCTCTTGGAACAAATGAAATGTTGAAAGTCGAGAAAAAAATGTCAACCAAGTCCCACACTTCATTTATGTATGATCTTAGTTGAGGGTGCTTAGCTTGATAAATATTTCTGATCTGTTGGACAATCAAATCGACATCCCCAAACACTGATATCTCTTCAATCCCCATGTATTTTACGGCCCTGAAACCCAAAACGAGATCTTCATACTCTGCCACATTATTTGTATTTTCAAATTATAACTTGTAGGATAGAGATATAGTTTCCTGAGCAGGGGAAACAAAGAATACTCCAGCACCAACACCTTCTCTAGAAGAAGCTCCATCAAAGAAAATTTTCCAAACATAGGTAATCA
>ML805872.1:337826-354655 GCA_009831015.1 Picea engelmannii
TTATTCAAAGATGGATAAAATAATATAAGGTAAACAAAGAGAAGAATATCCATATAACATAGATCCTTTCTGTAATATATCTTAAAGAGTGTTTGAACAATAATCTATGATTAACAAGCAATTACCACAAATCCTTTGCAACTCATGAATTCATTAACCAAAGACAACTTTTGATCTTCAAAATATGTAAATATTACTCAAGCAAGATGATAAGAAAGACTGGAAACAAGAGACAAATAGTCTGGTATCACAACTTTTATGAATCTCTAATGGAAGAAATGACTACAACACATGCCCTCGGGCTTACAAATGAGAAACTCAACTGCTCCTCTAGATATATCCTCTCTTTGATCATAAATCCAACCCCTCTCCAAGAGCTTCTTCCTTCATTAAATATAAAAAATATATATATATCCTTAGGAGGTCGAATCCCATCTCTTTCATTGGATTCTAGGCTTTGGAGATAGGTGGCAACAATCAAAGAGACAAAAATCCAACAAACTGCTAATTTTCAGGAAATTGTTGGAAGTCTTTAATGAATTGTTTCCAACTCATTGCATGAGGTATTTGTAATTTTTAAACCTATGAAGTAAAGCAATGCATAAATATTCTTAATCAAAAAGGAAATTAATCAATGGCTCATACACATAGCACACAGAGATTTATACCGAAAACCCTTGACCAGGAGAAAACCATTCAACTCTTCATTGTATTAATTTCACCATTCACAATAAAATATATATACAATGTTTTTAGGTATTTCGTATATACCAAAACCCTATTCTCCCTTAATCTGAGATTAATTTACAGAACTGCTAAAAAAAGAAAAATATGCTAAAAATAGCAAATACCGCCCAAAAAAATAAATCAGACGCAATTGTCGAATCTGATGCGCCCACACACACACATGCAAAGAATATAACACATACCCAACAATATTAATGGAGATAAAATTAGGTGTAGGTGTACCTTGACATCTAACTGATCCATGGGAAGTCATTCGAACCCTCCTTGACAGCTAGCAACCTCCTGTTGGGCCCCAACAGCCCCCTTCTTTATTTTTAATCAAAATCTAGGGTCCCTTGAAATTTTACTTGGATTATTTGTTTTTTTCCCTTTGAATTGATTGGATTGGTATTGGTTTTCTTTGTTTCGTGGTTGGTTTGACTTTATATTATTTTATTTTGTTTGGTTTAAATTTCATGAAATTCAAATGCCATTCCGTTTTTCTTTTTACAGAGTTTTGATGTTGATGGACGATCTTCATAATTTGGGAGTTTGTTATTACCTCTTTCTTATTGAATTTATCTTCTATGAGAATGGCTTGGTTGAAGACATAGATTAATAACAATGATTTCACATGAAGAAAATTTATTGCGACACATCTTTTCTATGACATTTGTTCACATTTGATCAAATTTGAATGAGGGAGAGACAAACATAGAAATCTTAATTTAAACGAAAACATTAATTTTTATCAACTGTTTACTTTCGTTTAAATTATGAGTATGTTTTCTTGTTTTCTCATTAGCAATCATTTTCACAAAATCATTTGGTAGGTTTAATTAATTAAATTATTTTGTTAGTTTGCATCTCATTTCAAAATAAAAATAAAAAAATAAAAACAAAATTTATCTATCATTTGTTTGACTTTGTGAAAACCCAAAATTGATATTTTTCTCCTCTCCATCAATTTGAACCTTCTAGAATTTTAAGATCATATTTCAAAGGAGAATATAAACAATATTTGTTTATAACTTATAGTTAATTTAAAATCATTTTAATTTTATTGTTCTAGATTTTGTTTTATTCACAATTTTTAGGTTATTAATTTGGTTTCTTTTTGTTTCACAGGTTTCTATTATCAATTATCTGGTATGGATCTGATCATGGCTTGATTTTATTATCTAAATGCGTTCAAGATAATTGATCCAAAATTATTATTGGATTGTTGCAAATAATTTATGAGCAACAACAGTTAATATTTGGAAATGCGTTCAAGAACAGAAAGACGATTTTGCGGGACTGATTGCCGCCAAACCATGAGGAATCAGAAGAAACGGTTGAAAACCCATCTGCAGAATGGACCCATTTAGCTTACGTTTGAGATTTTCCCCAAACAAATGCATGATTTGAGAGATATTTGTGTCTCTTTACAAGGAAAGTTTCAGGTGGCGGAAATTATTAGTGACGCTCAAACTGTTCATTCATTGCATAAATATATGAGAAAGTTAAGAGCCCAGGGGATCCAAGAAAATGAGAGGATGATTTTTGTCCTTTCTTTTTTGTATATTATTTCTTTTGTAAACTTTTTTCTTTTCAAATGGAGTAACGAATGGTTGGAATTTTGGGAGAATGGATGAGTACTTTTGAAGAAGAATATGAAATTTCAGATTGCTTATGGCTTTTGTCCTGTGAGTAAAATGGTTTTGTATTCATTATAATATCTTCATATTCTTTGAATAATTGATTATGCATTGATTTAAATTAGCTTTAGTTTGTTTTATCAATACATGGTTAATTTCTATCATTTATGTATTAATGTTTTCAATCTTTAAGAGTCTATTATTCCAATTATCTTGATCTTGGTGATTGTATTATTTTGATACAAATCTTGTATTATATTGAGTTTATTCATGTAATTGAGATTTGTAAAGATATAATTGTTCAATTGAGATTTTTCTTATTGTCGATTAATATATTATATCTTAACTAAGGATCATGATTTGAAAGTTAATCTTTCTGCATTTTAAATAAGATTTAAATTTTCAGTCAAAGTGATTTTTATCCTAACACTATCAAAATATTAGAATTAGACAACCTTTTGCTATAGTTTTCTCTTAATAGATAGGTTGTTGGAGCAATGTTATACAAGACAACCAAAATTTCTCTTTAAATACTGGCGAGTTACTGGTCTGCGAATTCCTCTTGGACCATATGATGGACTTTTTTTTTTTGAAAATATATGAGATACAATTTACTCTTTGGATTTCATCCTTTTGTAGACTGTGCAATGATATCATTGTTTCTCATGTAATTTCTAGATGTAAAATTTTATTTGTATTGAACTAGCTTTAGTTTGTTCTACATATAACTTTTCATGTTATGTTTTCCTTTACTTGGTTCATTATATTTTGGTTATGTTGATATCTGTGACTAATCGTCTATCTATGCTTTTTGAGTTTACATCTAATGTTGTGTAGTTGGTAATACCATTTGTTGAGAGTTGGAGTTCCTTTCATTTTTAGTTATTGGATATTTTAAAGTCACATGAGATAAAATCTATTTGTCTTTCTGTCACCATAGACTTGTTTCAGAATATACAAGACTTCTTTGAGTTGTTTCAAGAATTATCATTCTTTCTTTTGTCATAGATTTATACTTGACACAGGTTAAGTGGAGCTTATAGAAATATAGAAAGACAAATCTAGCTTAGTACTACCGATCAACGTTAGGTTAGTTAGTTTATATTTTATTTGATTTGGTAATTTGTGAATGAATAACAATTACATCATTTAAACGTTAAACGATTTGTCCATTAACATTATATCATTTATAATCTTATTCAGCCATTGTTTATTATTTCGTCATTTATAGTATAAAAACAGTTCCCTTTTATATTTCATCTTGTTTTAATCCATTAGTTGAAAACAATTATTTTCACAAGGCTTTACTTAAACCTTGTAATTGTATTTATCTATTGTATATAATACTATTGTTAGTTAAGTGATTGTAATTAATGTGTCAATTGATAGTGTTGGCACTAGAATTCACCTTTGGATTGCGGCAGATGTAACCCTAGTACCCATCAACTTATATGTCACGGTTAATGGATTTAAAGAGGTCAAATGGGGCAGAATCAAGAGAATATTGTTTTAACTCAGAAAATTGGGGTAGTATGCACAAGAAAATGAGGTCTTGATTAACTTCAGCTAATAAGTTGTAGTAAGGGTGAGTAGGAGGAATAAATTGATAAGAATATGTAAAGGCCCACTCTAGACATCAGGTCTTCTAGCAGCCTAAGGAGGAAAAACTCTAAAAACAAGATCCTCTTGAATTCAAAGTTTTAGGAAACTGAAAACTCTATAACCGCACTGCCATCAAACATTCATTACAACAAAGTCACCACAATCCATGAGAATCCTTCGATCATGAACATTCAATATCAAAAACATATAAGATGGAAACAAAAGCTGTCTTTCATTAAAAAAGAAATCTCATATCAGGTTACATAACCAAAGAACCAGATCTTCATTAAAACATTACAATACCGGAGCTTAGCTCTAACATCGACCTTTACAAAATATCAAAACTAAGTATTTATACTTAGAACAACTTGCCACCACCAGGAGTGTGACTTGGCCACTATAATCAAATCTTTGCATCTGCATCTACTTCTGTCAGTCTATACATGCATTTTTGTGTCAGATGTGAGTTGAGATTAGTATGGGCATTGCAGGAAAATATGTTAAAAGGGGAGCTTTGGGATGACAGTCTTCCTCCACGACCAGTTCTTCCATGCTTTCCATTTATGGGGTGAGATGAGGTTTCAACCACCTCCCCCATTTTCATTAACTACTTTCATCAGGATCGGGAAGAGGTCAGACACTTATTAATTCTCTAGGCAGTGCCCACGACTTCTTCCAATCGATCCCAACACCTTGAAACCATGCAGATCTTCTGCTGAGACCGAGGTGAGAACTTTCGGCCCATGGAGAATCTCCTCTCCATCACTCCCCATGACCTCGAGCAATGACCTCATTCTTATCCCATGTGGAATTTTGGGATTTCTCATTTCGAGAGTTTTCACTCCCCTTGATTTTAAAATATCTTGATGCTCAAAATCACAAAATGGCCCATCTAGATCAATGATCGGATTTTACTTGAATATGAAAACCATGATCATCTCCTTGAATAAACTTAGTTTCCTGCTACTTAATGGATGCTTATCCTTCTTATGGCCCTGCTTCCATGCACCCTCGGGTTGTGATCGTGGGCCCAACTCCTAGGCACTTCGAAACTTCGTGTTTCATGAATCTATACTGTGATCCATGCTAAAACATCTGAGTCATGAAATCATGATTTCTCATATCAGGTGCTTCCACGCGTCCCGTTGAATCAAATGAACCATATGTATATCAACATTTTAGAACTCAGGAATTCTGTGCATTCCTCACTTCAGATTTCCCAAAATGACTTTCTCCATGATTCAGATCTAGTTCCATGAGTCTTGTTGGATCAGATGACTCTTGTTGATTTAGGATTTTGGGGGTTTGGATATTTCACAAATAACTTCAACAATGTTCCAAACTCCCAATTTTCGCGACTATTATACGTCGTCAATCTCTGAACTTTGAAATTTAAATTCCTTCGCTAAACTGAACTTGCTCACTTTCTTGATTTGAGTCCATATCAGACCACTCTAAGTGTTGTGCTTGTGCTCACTACTGCAGCCTGTATAAATAATTACTTGGATGAATGGATGAGGGCTTGGGAAATATAAGGATCAATGAAAGAGGGAGAGAGGGTAGTGATTGACCCAGCAAAAACAAAATCTTGGGGATGAGACTTCTCAGGTAAGACAACAGGGAAAAAAAATGAATGCAGGAAAACAAAAGAAAAACCTATAATCCAAAAGGGAAAAACTTAAGATGGGGTCAGCAAAAAGGAGAGAGACAGGGAAAAATTACATACCTAAGTAGAAACTACCAACCCACAATACTCTGACAAGTTTGTGTGATAATTTTTGGCTCCACAGGGGATGGCATGCTCCCTATGAGCTGCCAAGAACAAGTAGTTCCAGTGCCTTTTATTTGGGTTAAGGAGTCCCTTATTAAAAATGAAAAACTAAAAAAAAAAAAAAAAACATGAATGGTATTTACAGTGGAGGAATCTCGGTCACGGCCTAAACAAAATATTTCTTCAGGAAATGCCCATTTACAGGGCCATCAAAAACTTCAGATCCCTCCAAATCCTGCAACCTCTAAGTGTTATTTGGCAATAACTCAGAGATTTTGAAGGGCCCAATCCATAGGGCTTCAAATTTTTCATGTTTTCCTTTGTCCTACTTGGGTGCATCCCATTTGAGTACTATATCTCCTAGCTAGAAATCCTCTTTTCTTGCTTTCTTGTCAAAATCCTTCTTGATCTTCTGTTGATGTTCCTATACTTTGTTCAGTATCTTCTCTCTAGTCTGTTTCACTTCTACTAGATGCAGTATCATCCTGACCATGTCATCAGGTTCTCCTTGGTAGTCTTGGAAGAATTTCGCAACCGGCAAGGCCAACTGAGAAGGAAAGATGACCTTAGTCCCATGCACAAATTGAAAAGGAGAGACCCCAAGAGATTATTTTGTTGTCACTCTCTTATCCCATAGAGAAAATTTGATCTTTGAATCCCATGCTTTCTTGTTGTCATCTAGCAGTCTTTTGATAATCTTTATAAGGATTTTTTTAGATGACTCTTCCAGTCCATTCCCTTGGGGGTAGTAAGGAGTTGAGTGAATCAATGAAATTCTAAATTGCTCAAAAAACTAAATTAATGGCTTGGCTTTGAAATATGAAGCATTATCAGTGACGATTATGTCCAGACAACCAAATCTTTCCATAATATCTTCAAGAAAACCAATTATTACTTTGTGAGGAGCACTCCTTGTGGGGATATCTTCTATCCATTTGGTGAAGTAATATTTCGCAGTCAATATCCACCTGTGTTGACCGCTCAAAGAAGGATTAATTTCCCCAATAAAATCTAGGCCTCACTGCTGAAAGGGTCCTGAAGCTACCATAGGATTCAATGGAAAATACTTGAGCTGCTGCTTCTCGGAGAATTTCTGACACTTGACACAAGCTCTGATATTTTCACTGACATCAGTAAATAGAGTAGGCCAGAAGTACCCGACCCTGAGAATTTTATAGGTTGTGGTTCTCCAGAAATGATGTCCCCCACATAGGCTATCATGAAAATCAAACATAATGTTTTGGGCTTCCTGTGGGTTTCAAAATATCAAAATCACTCCCAGAGGGTCTTTCCAATACAAAACCTAATCAATGAGGCAATATTTAATTTCTTTAAGATTTAAATATATTTCCTTGATTTTTCTTATTCCATCAGGAAGCCTTAACTCCTGCAGAAAACATATAATGTCTTTGTACTAGGTGAATTATGCCAGCGAAGGGCCATCCTGAGAACTTATATCAACAAACTTAGCTTTATGATTTTCTGAGAAAGTGTTGATGAAGTTAACCCCCAAAGCTTTGCAATTAGATTCAGCCAATATCTTGGCTAAACCTTGGACTTTAACTAGTTTGGTGGGCTTTATTTCCAGATCAAATTCAAGGATTTTGGCAATCCACTTTCTCCTTCTCTCGTCTATGTTAGGTTGAATGAGAATGTCCTTTACAGAAGTTGAAGGAACATATGCGATGATCTTCGAATGAAAATATAGACTCTGAAAGATTTGAGAGTTTTCATCAAGGCATAGGCCTGCTTCTCCATGATGTCATATATGATCTTTGCATATCTCAGTGCTCTGCTAAAAAAGGAAACAGGTTGCTCTAGACCTTCATCATTCTTCTGCAATAAAACAACTCCCACTGTATCAAAAGAAGCAAAGGAAAAGATCTGAAAATCCTTGGAATAATCAGGACTGATCAACACAGGTGCCTTAGTTAATGGATTTTTTATTTGGTTGAAGGATTCTCTGGGCTCAAAAATACATTTTACTTCATTCCCCTACCTGAGCATGGTTGTGATAGGCTTCACTAATTCGGAAAAATTTGAAACAAACCTTCTCAAAAAATTATTTTTTCCCAAGAAAGACTGGACGTCTTTCCTAGATCTTAGGAGTGACAGGGTTTGGATTTCTTCCACTCTATTGGGATCAATCCTAACTCCATCAACTGATATTATGTGCCCCAATAATTTTCACTCCTTCATGGAAAACCAAATTTTCTTAGGATTTAAGAAGAGGCCAAACCTTCTGCATTTCAAGAAGACCTTTCTTAGATGGAAACAATGTTCTTTATCAGATTTGGAAAACATAGTTATGTCATCCAGATAGAGGACCACAAATTTATCCCTTTCTCTAATGAAGGTGATTTCCATGGCTCGTTGGAAGGTTTCCCCCACATTCATCAATCCAAAGGGAATTTTGTCATACATGAATGTGCCCCAAGGAGTGGTGAAGGTTGTTTTTTCTCTATCCTTAGGCAGGACATAGATATGATTATAGCCAAAAAAACCATCAATCATGGAAATCCTAGATGCACCTATCATCCTCTGTAGTATGTGTTCCATCTTTGGCAAAGGGTAATTGTCCTTCTTGGAGCTTCTGTCCAGGTTCCTGAAATCAACACAGATTATGATTTCTCCATTCTTTTTCCTCACTGGGACCAAGTTTGCCACCCATTCAGAATATCTCAACAGGACAATGATTTGGGCGTCCAACAACTTCTTTACCTCCCTTTCCATAATAGGCAACAACATAGGATTTATTTTTCTTAATTTCTGCCTAAGTGGTTTGGTCTCCTCTTTCAATGGGATCTTATACTCAATGAAATTGGTGTCATATGTTCTGAGGTCTTCATAGGTCCAAGCAAATACATCAACAAATTCCTTTAATAACTCAACATACTCGACCCTTTTCTCCCTCGACAAGCTATTTGAGAACTTGAAAAATTTTGGATCCTCCTCTATGCCAATATTGCACTCAGCTACATCAACATCCTCATTTGTTACTTTACCCTTTTCTTCCACATCATTTTTTTCAAATAGTGTTTCCAAAGGAACTAGTCCTCTTGGGATATGATTGCTCGACAATTGAACAATATGATGATCAACAATTTTGTTCCAAAAAAACATTAGAATGAGGATATATTTCAAAATCAGGATCTTGATCAATGTGTAATGTAGAAAAATCATCAACAGTTTCCATAAATCTTTTGATTTCAAGATCGTACTCAAACACTTTCCAATGCTTGACATTGTCAGGTATAGAGGGTCTATATTTTATTTCTACATAATACCTGAGTTTAGGTGGCAGAGGGATTCTGAAATTACTTGCTGAAACAACTAGAGAATCGGCCATGTCATTCTCTTCTCTTGGAACAAATGAAATGTTGAAAGTCGAGAAAAAAATGTCAACCAAGTCCCACACTTCATTTATGTATGATCTTAGTTGAGGGTGCTTAGCTTGATAAATATTTCTGATCTGTTGGACAATCAAATCGACATCCCCAAACACTGATATCTCTTCAATCCCCATGTATTTTACGGCCCTGAAACCCAAAACGAGATCTTCATACTCTGCCACATTATTTGTATTTTCAAATTATAACTTGTAGGATAGAGATATAGTTTCCTGAGCAGGGGAAACAAAGAATACTCCAGCACCAACACCTTCTCTAGAAGAAGCTCCATCAAAGAAAATTTTCCAAACATAGGTAATCAAAGGAGAATATCCACAGAGAGTAATGGACTTTCTGATCTCAAGAGGAGGTTCAGGGGCATCAGTGAGTTGTAGTAAGATGGATCCCAAATCAATATCAAGGGAAAAGATAGGATGATTGGTGGGGTCTGCTTCATCACTGATAGTGTAGGCCAATTGAGCTTCCCTGTATAGTCTTCTATGCTCCCCCCCAAACATGGGAATGGTAGCATATGTGAGATCCATATGCAATGTTTCCTAAAGTATTTTTATCCAAGATCTTGATAAGAGCATGCAAAACTTGGGAGGAACATCAACCACCATGATATCCATGACCACACTTTTCATGGGTAGTTGAAACAATATAACGACCAGATCTTTGATGACCCCAAGACACTGCACCCTCCTCGAATCAAAATAATATAAATCATGATAGGTCTTTGTGATTCCTAACCCAAGATCTTCCATGACAGTTTTGGGCATGAGATTATGAGATGCCCTTGAGTCAATAAGAAAATTATGCAGCACCTTGTCATGTATGTTTAGTGATGTATATAAGGGAGGGGATGAATCATCTCTATCTTCTACCATAGGACCTAAGATGATTGTTGGATTTTCATCTTGGAGGTTTACTGAGTCTGTGGGATGAAAAGATGGCTCAGACTGCAACAACTTAGAGATGGATTTTTTGAAATATTCATGCTTGACTAGCTCTGAAAGGGGTACAGGGATCCTAATCTTTTGAATTTCATGCTCAAAGTTAAAATAGGAGGGGGGATTCAGAATTTTTGTCACTTATGGGACAGAGCCTTTGGCTATTGGTGAGGGATTCTATGTTTTCTTTTCCTTTCTATTGTTTGCTGCATCTTTAACATGCTTCTCTACTGTGGAAGGTTGATCACGGATGTCATAATTCCCTTGTTTCCTCTTAGACCAGAGGTTATATTTGCTGGGAATATTGTTGGCCTTATCCCCCTTACTCAAATCATTTATTTGGATGTATATGAGGGACTCCTCGTATGTAGATTGAGTCAAATGGGGAAATGGAGAGGTGTCTCTGAGACAATGGATTTCAGGATCAAGCTCTTCTTCCTCCCTTTCCTCATCAACAACAAGATTATTTTGAATAGGAGTCTAGATTTTATGATCATCCCTATATCTACTTCGGGGATCTCGTGGAAGTATCTGAGGGGTATTATTATGTCTTCTGAAGTTACCTCTGTTGTTTGCATTATGTGCATTCTTATAACCTTGCTTCCCCTCAAATTTCATCTTCTCCATATCTGTAGACATGGATTTCACTATCTTGGTCAATTCATCTACTTGCGGATGGGATGCAGAAGAAACATAGGTTGAGGCCTCAGATCTCCCTCTTCCTTTGTCTCTGTCAGCTTTGTTCCTAAGTCTGTCAACTACTAATACATTGTATTCTAATTTCAGGGCTGCATCTTGCATATGAGCCAAGGAAGTAGCTCTTCTTTCTCTTAATAGGAGGCAAAAATCAACGTCAAAAGCGCTAGCATAAGTGATTTTAGCATATGCTTTTGTAGGATTTATCTCAACAGGGATCTTATTGTACATTTTATTGAATCTTTTGGAGAAGTCGGAGACAAATTCTCCCTCTTTTATCTTTAGGGATTCAAACTCTATGATATAATACATAAAATATTTTTTATCCCCCCACTGCCTCAAGAAGACATCATCTAGAGCCTCAATCCTAGCGATAGATCTATGGGCCAATCCTCTAAACCATTTCCTAGCCTCACCATCAAGGCTTTGGACAAAGAATCTCATCCACACATATTCATTTTCAATATTCAAATTGTGTGCGTAACTGTACAAGGAAACAAGGTGCTCTTCAACAATTATGTCTTCTTCTCCTATGAATTTAGGCATATATTTTAGGTAATCCCTAGAAGGGAGAGAATTCATTGGCTGAGGTAATATCAGAGGGGCATACCTTGCAGCCACTATGGCATCCATTCTATTTCTAGGGGGATTAGAACCCTCCATAGGGATGAGAGGTGGAGGAGAACCAGTAGGGGATGGAGTTCGAACATGGGAGACTGGAATTGAGCTTCCGGGAGGAAAAGGAAACATCAGAGGATTTAGAGAAAAGGTTACAGGGCTTAAAGGAACAAAAGTTTCCCTTTCGTCACAATCAATAATTCTAACAGGAGGAGGGGTGGTAAAACCCAGGGTGGGAAAATATTTTGAGGTCTTGGGTCTAAACCACGGTGCTACTTCAGGGGAAATGGGAGTGACAAAGCTTTCTCCCTCCAATCCCAGACCAGGAGGGGAGAACTCAACAAGAACACTCTCGAACTTTAAACATCAGGAAACTCCAACATATGGAACAACAGAAGAATGAAAAGCAGATATTGGAGTTTCTACAAGAGGATATTGAAAATAATCAGAAATACCTGGTTCAGCAGAGAAAGTACCTTCTCGAAGGGCCTTTCCCTTTCTAATAATTTTCTCTGGGTCAAATTTAGGTGTTTCTAGAGGCAGTTGTGGAGTAGACCTCATGTGTTTTCCTCTAGAAGCCATGGCTAAAATAGTGGAGTCACCAGTGGATTCACATCAATGGAGTCGCTAGGTGCACAGTTGCAATATTTGATGTACTAAGTTCTGATGCACCTTCAGAACCAATAATCTTTGTCGTTCAATCCCAGGGAAAATATTCAATTTGTCCCCGACAAAAATGCCTTAAATGTTGGCACAAGAAGTCACCTCTGGATTGTGACAGAGGTAAGCCCAGTATCCATCATTTTATATGTCACAATTGATGGATTTAAAGAGGTAAAATGGGGCAGAATCGAGAGAATATCATTTTAACGCAGAAAATTGGGGAATTATGCACAAGAAAATGAGTTCTTGATTAACTTTAGCTAGTAAGTTGTAGTAAGGGTGAGTAGGAGGAAGAAATTGAGATGAAGATGTAAAGGCCCACTATGGATATTAGGTCTTCCAGTAACCTAAGGGGGAAAACTATGAAAATAAGATCCTCTTGAATTCAAAGTTTTAGGAAACTGAAAATGCTATAACTACACTGCAATCAAACATTCATTACAACACAATAACCACAGTCCATGAGAATCCTTTGATCATGAAAATTTTGTATCAGACGCATATAATATGGAAATAGAAGATGGATTTCATTAAACAAGAAATCTCATATCAGGTTACATAACCAAAGAACCAAATCTTCATTAAAAAATTACAATACGGGAGCTTAGATCTACCATCGACCTTTACAAAATATCAAAATTGATTTTTTATACTTAGAACAACTTGCCACCACCAGGAGTGTGACCTAGCCACTACAATCAAATCTTTGCATCTGCATCTATTTCTGTCAGTTTGTACATTCTTTTTTCTGTCAGACGCGAGTTTAGATCAGTATGGGCATTGCAGGAAAATCTGATGGGAAGGGAGATTTGGGATGACAGTCTTCCTCCACAGCTAGTTCTTCCATGCTTTCCATTTATGGGGTGAGATGAGGTTTCAAACACCTCCCCCATTTTCATTAACTACTTTCATCAGGATCGGGAAGAGGCCCGACACTTATGAATGCTCCAGGTGGTGCCCATGACTTCTTCCAGTCGATCACAATGCCTTGAAACCATGTAGATCTTCTGTTGAGACCCAGACGAGCACTTTTGGCCCATGGCCCAACTCCTGTCCATCACTCCCCGTGACCTTGGTCCATGACCTCATGTTTATCCCATAAAAAATTTCAAGATTTCACATTTAAGGAGTTTTCAATCCCCTTGATTTCAAATATCTCAACACTCGAAATAACAAAATGGCCCATCTAGATCAAAGGTCGGATTTTCCTTGAATATAACGACCATGATAATCTCCTCCAACAACCTTAGTTGCCCACTGCTTAATGGGTTCTTATTCTTCTTTATGGCCCCACTTCCATATAACCCCCAGGCTGTGATCATGGGCCCAACTCTTGGGTGCTTCACGACTTCACGTTTCGTGAATCTATACTGTGTTCCATGCTAAAACCTCCAAGTTGTGAAATCATGATTTCTCATATCAGGTGTCACGCATCCCTTTGAATCAAACAACCCAGATATATATCAAGATTTTGAAACTCAGGAAGTCTGCACATTCCTCACTTCATCTTTCCTGAAATGACTTTCTCCATGATTCAGATCTAGTGCCACACGTCCTGTTGGATTGGATGACTCATGTTGATTTTAGATTTTAGGGGTTCAGATCTTTTACAAATAACTTCAACAACGTTCCAAACTCTCGATTTCTGTGACTATAATATGTCATCTATATATGAACTTTGAAATGCAAATTCCTTTGCCAAAATGAACTTGCTCGCTCTCTTGTTTTGAGTCCATATTAGACCGCTCTAAGTGTTGCACGTGTGCTCACTACTGCGGCCTGTATAAATAATTACTTGGATGACTGGCTGAGTGTTAAGCCCTAAATAGTGTCTCATTAACCCTTAATTGGGGAATATTACATTATTAATGCTATTTTATTTATGTCATATTTATTCCATTAGCTATAATTATACCTCCTAGTCTCCTATATATACCAAGGAGACATTTTCATTTGGAATCATCTTGTATTTGGACATTTATGTGGGCATAAGGAGGTTGCCCCCTATAAGAGGCTTATTATCTTAATTTCTCTCTTTTTCAAGTCGTTGAGTACTTATTCTGAGGTTTTTCTATGCTATATCGATATTTGGTTCCTAACATATGGTATCAGAGCTCAAGGTCTTGGGGTTTCACTACTACATCAGAGACACCTTGGTATTTTCTCTATAAATTTTTTTATACAATGATTCATAAGGAACTGTTTGGAGGATATTTATTACAAGGATCAAGGTACGTTGGTTTAAAATTTCAGCTCTTGAGGCCTTATAGTTTCAGAGATACAACCTTTTTAATATAAGATTCTAGAATCATCCTGAATTGAGTCATTGTGGAAGTTTTTCTATAAAAAAATTTATGTAACATTTCAGACCCTAAAATCTGGAGGATATTCATATAAATTAGTAAGGTATATGTGGCAACAATTTCATCTTCTGTCTCATCTTAAATTTGTAGATACACCCTATGGAATATAGAGTATCTGACTAATCCTATTGACTAGTATCAAGCAAGTGTTCTAGGTAAAACAACCATAAATTATTCCTAGAGTATCCAAATTGAGTGAGACCAGTTGAATTGGATAGTGGACAACCCATAGTAGTTCTGGTATGAGTTTCAGAGTTTTATATCAATTATTGTGTGCGGGGAATGCTATACAAGTGAAATCTCTGGGAAAGGATAAAAATCAGCAAGTTGTGGGGAAGTTATGATAAATACCACTTGGCATGTCCAATTTTGATCAGACCTATGGAATTGCAGAGAAGAAGTATTAGAGACCTACAAAAAAGAAAATTTCATACTCATAAGGGCCTAAATTTTGGAGATACAATAAAAGGAGTATTGTCTAGCAGAACCACCTCAAAATGAAGGTTTAAAGTGACACTTGGCCAACATGCCACAAAAAAAGGGAACTTCTACACCAAATAATCCTCTAGACAATCCTACTTGGACTCTTAATGAAGGTGAAGAAATGAGTAGGGACATAAATGATTTACAAAAGATGACAATAACAAAGGATGAACTACAAGAGATGATGGATTCAACGAAAGCTAAGATGGAGGAAATAAATACTAAGATGGATGGTTTAAAAGAGGATATCATGGAAGGATTGAAACATTTCCTAATAGAGAGGACACCTAAAAGTGAAAATATATCCCATGAAATTCATGATGAGGACACAAGGAAAGTGAATCAAGAATGGAGAAACTCTAACATTGGGTTGAAGACCAACCACATTCCTAAGATCGATATGAGGAAGTTTGATGGCAAGGACCCAATCACATGGATACTTCATATGGAGCAATTATTTGATCTACATAATGTGCCACATACACAAAAGGTACAAATTGCTTCTTTATATTTAGAACCCAATCAATTTGTATGGTATCAATGGTTTTGTTCTCGCAAATCACTTGTCACTTGGACAATTTTCACGGAAGAAATGATAGCACACTATGAGGATACAAGGAGCAATACCATCTTTAGCCAATTGATAAATCTCAAGCAAAAGGGTTTAGTTATAGAGCACATTGAGAACTTCCAAAGATTAAATATAAATGCAACATATATTGCAGATGAGCACTTGATTTATGTATTCATAGGAACTTTAAAGGATAACATTCAACATGAGGTTCGCCTTTGGAAACCCAAATCATTGGAGAATGCATTTAGTGTGGGAAGAAATGTTGAAAGTAAAAATATGGCTATGGCTACTAGAAGGACCAATCCTAACATCTATAGAGAGAATAATGCTCCTTCTTCTAAAAAAACATAGCCTACAAGGTTGACACCTCAATAGTTGGAGGAAAGAAAAGAAAACTATTTATGCTTTAATTGTGACAACAAGTACAGTAAGGGACATAAGTGTGGTGAGAAGAAATTATTCTACATATATTTTGAAGAGGAAGAAGAACAAGAACAAGAACCATCTCAAGATGAAAACGTAGAAGAAATTTCATCTGAAGAGTTGACTCCCACGATATTGTGTAATGAATTGGCTGAAATTATCACTCCTCAAACCCTCAAGATCGAAGGATATATCAAAAAGAAAAAGGTAATAGTCCTAATTGATTCTGGAAGTACTCATAATTTCATTCACTATAAATTAGCCAAAGCTCTCAATTGCTTTGTATATCCAACGTCAGAATTTCAAGTAATGATTGTAGAAGGAGGAACTATCAATTGCTCAAGAAAATGCAATAAGATCAATCTTACTATGGGGGATTATGTAATGAATAGTCCAATGATTGCTATACCCATGGGTGGTGCTGATGTTGTACTAGGAATCCAATGGTTACAATCATTAGGAACATTGGCTTTTAATTTTCAACAACTTTTCATGAAATTTTCATTGGAAGGAAAAGAAATTGAGTTAAGAGGTATCACAGGGAAACCCGGTAAGGTGATAAGATCTAATGGCATGAAAAAATGATTGAAAAAGGGGCATCAAGGTGTTATTGCAGAACTATGATCACTAGATGTTCAAACATCTAAGCCATCTATTCCTCTAGATCTCCAAGGGATCATTGATAATCATTCCAAAGTATTTGAAGATATTCCCAAAGGTCTTCCACCCACTCGAAATCATGATCATGATATTCACCTAATTCTTGGGAGTGGTCCTCCTAACCTCATTCCATACAGATACCCTTATGCCTAGAAGAGTAAAATTGAGCGCATGGTTGAAGAAATGTTAGAGGCTAGTATTATTAGACCTAGCCAAAGTTCTTACTCTGCACCGGTGGTAATGGTATTCAAGAAAGATGGCTCATGGC
>ML805872.1:354705-390898 GCA_009831015.1 Picea engelmannii
GAGCTCAACAAGATCACTATTAAAGATAAGTTTCCCATTCCCATCATTGATGAATTGTTAGATGAACTACATGGAGAAATCTATTTCACAAAGTTGGATCTTCGTTCAGGGTATCATCAGATTAGAATGAAGGAAGAAGATATTCCAAAAACAACATTCCGAACTCATGAAGGCCATTATTAATTTTTGGTCATGCCTTTTGGCCTTACAAATTCATATTCCACATTCCAAGGGTTGATGAATTCCATTTTCAATCCCTCCCTTCAAAAATTTGTGTTAGTATCTTTTGATGATATACTAATCTATAGCACGTCTTGGGAGGATCATGTGCAACATGTTGACAAGGTGCTACAACTATATGCCAAACCATCCAAATGTTTCTTTGGAGTGAAGGAGGTAGATTATTTGGGTCATATTGTATCTCATGAAGGTGTCAAGGTATACCTTAACAAGATTAAGGCCATGATGGACTAGCTGATTCCCAAAACATTGAAGAATCTTAGAGGATTTTTGGGTTTGACAGGTTACTACCGCAAGTTTTTTCGGCACTATGGAAGAATAGAAACACCTTTAATGGCAATAACTAAGAAGGATGCATTTTCATGGACTCTAGAGGCAACTAAATATTTTGAACAAATTAAAGAGGTGATGTGCAAAGATCTTGTCTTGACCACTCCAAAGTTCACAAAAACCTTTATTGTGGAATGTGATGCCTCGAGAAATGGAATTGGTGCTTTCCTAATGCAAGAAGGAAGGCCCGTGGCTTTTGAAAGTCGACCACTCAAGGGAAAGGACTTACACAAACCCATTTATGAGAAGGAAATGGTGAAAATACTACATGCATTGAAGAAATGGCATCCTTACCTAATAAGTAGGCACTTCAAGGTCAAAACATATCATGATAGTTGTTCGCGTTCAAATGGTCACCAGGTGAGAAAATAGAGAGCGCTTGCATACCCTGTTGGGTTTAGCAGGGCAGAATAGCTGTGGAGCATGGGGTTAAAGAAACAAAAACAAACTACAATCTAATATCAACTGAAAAAAAATAAAACTGTGAAAAGAAACAACAAATATCAAACACAAAACACAGGTGTCACCAATGGTTTCAGGCAGGTGTATTGATGAAACCGGAGCACGCTGAAGGAAGAGACCAGAGGTTCCTTCTCCCTCCAACGGAAGTCTCTTTGGGGCCCTCACACAGTTTGCTTTCCTTACAAATGAGAAGAACTGAGCATAGCAGTGAAAGAACTCTCGATGATGCAGCTGATGGGTTGTTTGTTAAAGGATGAGCCCTTAAACCATCTGAATAGCATAACAGTGCTTAGAATTCCTTGCCAAAATAGTGTTTCCTCACAACTTTTTATAGCAGCTTCTCGGGCGGTCACGTAACCTTCTCAAAGTGTGAACAGGGACCCTTTTAGGGTTTATTTAGGTCATTAACCCACCGATTTTGCGGATCCGGCTCTGATTTGAGAGTCAAATCAACTTGGGATCCGGTCCGTAAGAGGTTGGGAGGCCGATCTATTCAATTAATGCGTCGTTTTAGCATATGCTCTCTTCAGAAGAACAACAAAAATGGGTAACCAAGATATTGGGTTATGATTTTGAAATTATTTATAAAAAAGGGAAGAAAAATGTTGTGGCAGATGCACTCTCAAGAAAGGATGAAGATGTTGATGTGCTAGTTATATGTTTAGTATAATGCACTCATTAATTATCAATCTAAGATTCATAATCAACAGAGTTACAAGACACCAATAAGAAAGGTAATTTCTAATGTCTCAAGTATAGAACTAAACTAGATTATGCATGCTGGAAACAAATAAAAATAGAAAACTGTAATGTACTTTGGTTGTCTTTCACAGAGAGGCTATCTATTCCATTATGGCACATGCAAGTATGAGATGGAATTGGTTTGATAGATCAACTTTGATATATGACCCAGAAAACTAACTATGCAATCCACACTTCTGAAAGGAAATCACACATCAATCAGCAAAGCAGAGCATGGGTAGTTCAATAGTCAATATGTTGGTTTTGTTGTGGTTCACAATGAACTTCACTAGTTCTTAACCAAGTAGTTTTGACTATTGCTGCCAACATCTATGATCACTCAAGGAAATCAAATTCATGAGAAAAAAAATAGGGAATATGCAAAAACAAAGCAATTAAAGATCTCTAAGAAATTATAGAATGAAAATCTTAATCAAGTTGTACTGCTATCATCTAACAGAGTTAAAGCTTTAGCTAATTCAATGTTTATACTACTGAAAACAAATACTAATGCTACTCTACAAAGATGCTGACCTTTGTTGGGCGGTGGGCCCTTGCCACTTCAACAGATCAGCTATTGAAGTCTACAGGAAGCTTGTCTTCAACACACACATTACTCTCACTCACATTTCAAAACATAAAACCAAACTTTTGTTAACAACTCAACTCACACTTAATCATAGATAATCAGAATATGAAGATAAATGGCATTCTATTAATCTTTATTCGGAATATGTTCTGTGCTATCACACGCTACTTCACATATTGGCAATATGCTAATTCTCCTACTAATTCTACCATCCTTTCCATGGATATTTAATAGTCTGCATCGTGAAACACAAGCAGGCGAAGTGATTTGCAAATCAATTAGTTGTTAAGTTCAATCATTCGGTTACATCTTTAGCTTCATCCTCATGACATGAAGTGCATGAGGATGAGGCAATCAACAAACTATTCTTATATAGTCTTGCTAAAGCAAATAGACATCCACCAATTGACTTAGGTGAGATATGGCACTTAACTTAGTGCATTAGGCTCCTCCATATTAGTACTAGATCATAACAGGTGGATGGTACCAGATCATGACAGTGCGCAAAATGTGGTATCAGATCATGACAGTGTGTGGTCGTTGGTATCGGATTATAACAGATGTTATTTTAGTACCAGATGCACTTGGTACCAGATTCGAACAATAGAAGTCTTGGTGCGTAGGTACCGGATAGTTGAGCTGGTACAGGAACGCTAGACATCTAGAGGTCAAAGATTCACATATGAAAAATTGAACATTAGTACATGAAATATTTAATTCCTTAGCTCTATAAACCACAAAATGCATGAATTAACCATACTTTACCTTATGACCTTATTACTGGCAAATGGTAGCATTCTTGTCATTCACTCAAGCTTTAGGTAGGCCAAAAAGGTATAGGTGAAGAGTATAATAGGGTAATGGGGATGTCAATTTCGGGTCTCAACATTCCCCCATGCCAAAATCATTGCATGTCCTCATGCAACTGAAAACAAAACCCAAAATGTTTTAAAACTTGAGTCTGTGTTCTTTACTTTTGTGGATCAATAATGTTGATGGCTGAAGCCTTTTCTCTCAACTCCCTTTTGATGACCCTAACATATTGTACGAGTCGTAATACCTTCTTGAGCTTGTTAGAAGTCTCTTCATGGTCGTCTTGAATTTGTTGGCTGGTTGCTTTCAACTACTCATTTTCCTTTTTGATATATCTGTCCAAGAGTTGGTATTCCTTCACTTCCTGTTGGAGTTCTTGATTTTGTTTTTTCAATTCCCCAATCCTTTTCTTCATTTGTTATTTTGTCAAGGTCTTTGTTGACTCTATCATTACTGGTTGGATGCACTCCCTTTCCTCGACTTCCTCCCTCATCCCACATAAAGTAATAGTGTCTTTCTCCTCGGTCAAATTAGGGATGTCATCTTGGATTGGTAAATCCTCAGAAGGGGAAGTAAGGTCAATTGGATCTTCTGGTGTATGAGGACTAACTATTGTTTTTCCCTTATTTGCCATGCTCCTCATAGTTCTTTTACAAGGAGGTACCAGATTAGAGATACTCACAGGCTTCCTTTTCTTCTTCTCTAATTGTGAAATGGTGACAAGGGGTTGTGCCACAGACTATTTACTTTTAGTTTCTGAGCTATGCTTTCCTTTCTTCATCATTTTTTGATGGTCCTCTTTCTCAACTACCACCATTGAAGTCTCCTCTACTAATTTGTTTTTACATTTTGATTCAAAGCTTTTAGAAGTCTTGTTGACAGTGGAAGAGGACCCTGCTTTTTCATGTTGGCTCACTTCCCTAGATGATGGTGGGGTTGTCTTATTCTTCTTTCTCTTTTTCTCTTTGGGTTCCTTACTTTTCTTTGGAGCATGGCGGGTTTTCTCCACATATTTGTTTTCTGTGGGAAGGTGTTGTGTGATAAGGGTTTTCCAACTAATCCTCTGTTTCCTAAGCTCATGTAAAACTAGCATTTTAATGAGACCTTGATGGTAAATGTTGCTCTTCTCTATTTTGGAGATGGATTTAACACCTCTTACCATTTTATTCAAACTCATCCATAGAAAATATGGAAAATCGATTTCAGGGCCTCCTTCAAAATGCAATAGAAGCCTAAGGTGATATATGAAGGTCATGGCATACCTACCTTCACAGGTGACAAATCGTTGAAAAATGGTAATCATTGGATGTTATTCTTCTTTGATGTAGTTCCTCGGGATCCCCTTCTTCCAGTCATAGTGCTGATGATCTACCTTCAAGAATTGTTGGCACATTTCTTTGTTAATTCCTACACCTTTGAAGTATTTGGCTCCTCTGCTAGGTAGTCCTGTAACCTCCCTTAAGGTTGCTTCATTAATTATCAGTTGTAGATTGCCTATATGTGCAATCTCTCCATCATAGCTCTGTATACATTCCTGAGATATCTTCTCGTGCCAGCTTGTAAATTTTTCCAGAAATGGTATCCACCCCAATCTAGCATATTTTTCTTGACATAATTGGTACTCCTCGGTTTCCCTATAAATTTGGAAAACCGGTTCATGTCTAGTAACGACCATCGTTATAAATTGAGAAAAGGATCGGGTTGTAGCACAAGGGTTTAGTTAATTGATGAAGGGTTTGGTACCGGAAAGGAGCAGGTTCGGGACTGGAGAAAAGATCACGACAAGGGGAAATATGGTGATGGTGTTGCGAATGGTAAGTTTAAGTAAGGGTGTTGTAAGGAAAAATTATGACCAAATGAGGCTTATCTGGATGGCTTTGCCACCAGATAAGCCATTTAATTTCTACCCAATATTGTAATGATGAGGATAAGACATCGGGTGTTCAAGGCATCATTTTGGGATAGGTGATTGGATGTTCGGGTGGTGAAATTAATGTTGGATCATGGTTCATGGTATAAGATAGGTTCGTGAATTTGCTTAAGGACGAAATATATTCGTGGCTTATCATTGCTATGCATGCTTCATATTTTGATATGATTTTTTTTAACCATGTTCAAGAGCTATGAGAGGATTAATTAGGTTTAGGTATATGGGTATGAGGGATAGGTGCATGGGTTTAATACTGAGGTCGTAAGATCTAGTATAGATTTTCATATTTATTGTAGTTCTATGAGCATAGGAAAATAATTCTTTTCTTTCACCTTTGTATGATTGATACCCATAGCATGTGTGACTGCTTGTAAATTGTCAGAATTCATCCTTTTAGACTGGAGATTCTTGAAAACTTGGTACGGGAATGTCCTGTACTTTTGATGTGCTTATCTTCTTTTGTATTTGGTTCTGCAGGGTGATCATGTAAGTCTGGAAAAGAGTTCTGAAGGGGCTCTTTGACCTTCTCCCATGCCGAAGATGTTTTATATCTATAGACAAGAAGATTCAACATTTTATATCATAATGGAGAAAAGATGATAGGAGCAAAAAAAAAATCAATCAAATTGTATAAGTACAACTTATCACTTATCATATGATCTCATGCCAAAAATGAAATTGCCCTTCTATTAATGGATTATTGATAGAAGTAACATTCATCAGTGAAACAGAGGAATATATATATATATATTTTCCAAAAGAACAGATCCCACCTAACTTGCTTTAGAGATTTACTATCATTGGTTGTTAAAGATAAATTTCAAAATATAAGTAGATTAGACTCCCTAGTTAGGGCTCCACTCTTAAGAAGTTTCCTTCTTAGATAGTGTACGCTTTAGATGTTAGACCGGTAAGTTGACTTAGGGTGATTCTCAAATGGAAATTTGCTTGGAGTAATTATGTTGTTGATTCATCTGGAGTTTTGTATCTCATGAAAGCCAATAATGACCTTTACTCTTTTTGTTTTAGATGAGAAAAAGTGAATTTTTAAGTCAAACAAGTATAGATGAGACATTTTTCAGCCAGAACCCAAAACCCATTTCCAGCAAGCCTGTTCAGTACTCCGGTGGGGTAGTTGCTATAATTGGTGAGAGGTGCCTTCCCCAGGCAGAATGCCCCATTGTCAATAGGCCTGTTCAGTGCCCTGATGGGTTTGCCTAGTCATACCACAGACTGGTACCCGCTACCAGTAGACTAGTTCAGTATCCCGGTGGGTTACTCTCTTAAACCCTTTTTCCATTAGAGGCTTCTTGTCCATAGTCACCTATTTTGGTTTTTATTAGAGAGTGATTTGCATGGTGACAGGGGAGGCTCGTCTGAAAACCTTTTTACAGGGTGGGATGGTATTGTGTTGGAAGGCATATACTCTTCTTTTGTATGTCTTTTAAATATTTGTCTGAAGGAAAAATAAACTTTTATGCACATTATTTCTTTAGAGTGATCCAGATGTATAATTTTTTCTGAAGTTGTCCATAAGAGAATGACCTAAAGTTTCCTTAGGGTACTGGTACATCCTCTACCATAAAATTTTTGGTAGTGTGCCCATGGTAGAGAGTGTTCATATACTCATATGTTACTCTTTAATAAGATAATCCAATGAATACTGTTGAAGTCTGGTTAGGGTGAGATAGTTGCTTATAGGCTAATATATACATATTTTCTTTAAATCATGCTGAAATACTGGGTAAAGACAACTTCTAGTATTTAAAGTGGATTATGGTTCTTTGAGCAATCATAGGTAAAGATTGTGTCCCTCTTTTGTTTTGTTTTTAAGCAACAGGACCAAAAGAAATTAAAATACTTCTCAGCAACAAAACCAAAAGAAATTAAATTACTTCCCTTTAGTTTTCAACAAAAGGGATGCCATTTGATACTGCATTTGGCTTTGTGGTTCCATCTTAAGTGGTTGTTGCATGGCTTCATACTTCAGATTAATTGACATAAGATTTTGAAATATACTTTGTCAATTAGGTGATATGTCTTGATAGTACTGTAGAAGGACAGACTCTAGTACCGGACTGGTACCGGACGGGTACCAGACCAGAACAAGATTTCTGGTACCGAAGAAGAACAAAACATTTTTTATGCCTACAACTAATGTTTTAACAAGTTCTTGAAGGATCAAATAGATAAAAGAAAAAAAATTTGCTTACAAAAGAAAAGAAAATTTGCGAAAGTAAAACAAAAGGAGGTAACAGTCTCTTGTTACCTTCATCTTATTAACAAAATTTGATCCACACCTATGTACAAAAAGTTTCTTACTGAATAAACCAATCAATCAATGTGGGTCAGTAGGAGGATCTCCTTCCTTACTGATCATCTGCATGTCTGAATTCTGTAGTATACGAGTCATGAATTCTTCTTTTGATAGAGGTTTGTTGTAAACTCGCAACCGGTGACCATTCACAAGTAGTGGTGTCTGTTGTTCATCAATTGTCTTTATCCTGATTGAACCATTATCATAGATAGTGTCAATTTCGTAAGGTCCCATCCAATGGGTGGTTAAATTACCTTTGAAGTTCTTGAATCTGTTGTCATACAATAGGGCCCAATCTCCTTGTTGAATTTTTTTCTTTTTGAGATACTTGTCATGCCATTTTGTTCTTTGTTCTTGAATGAGGGTGGTCCTTTGAAGTGCTTCCTGCCTGGTTTCATCCAAATCATTAAGATGAAAGAGTCTGTGTTGTTGGGCTTCATCCAAGTTCATGCCAACTTGTACTTCAATCCTGAATGTTTTGATATGAAATTCTATAGGGAGAAGTACCTGCTTCCCATACACTAACTCATAGGGTGTATGTCCTGTTGTATTCCTCCAGGTGATTCTATAAGCCCATAAGGCTTCTAATAATCTATCAGCCCAATCCTTATGGTGAAGCTATATTGTTTTGGTAAGAATGGACTCAATAACTTTGTTGGTAGATTCTACTTTTCCATTTGCTTTTGGATGATAAGGTGTAGATTTCCTACGTTTGATTTGGTACTATTCTATAATAGCTTTGACTAGATGAGAGGTAAATTGAGTTCCATGATCAGTCAGAATTTCTCGAGGTACACAAAATCTAGTAAAGATATCATAAAAAAGAAAATCTACCACTGATTGTTCACTTGTAGCCGGTAAATCCTTTGCTTCAACCCATTTAGTCACATAGTCAGTGCATACAAGTATATACTTTTTATTTTTAGATGCAGGGTTAATGGGCCCTACAAAATCAAACGCCCATTTCTCAAATGCTTCAATAACTACTTGGGCTTGAAGTGGCATTTGGTCTCGTGCAGTAGGCTTACCCATTTGTTGACATTCATCACAATTGGATACATAGGTTTTAGCATCTCTGAAAATATGAGGCTAGTAGTAAACTGATTGCAGAACTTTGTAAGCGGTTCTTTTGTCTGCGAAGTGTCCTCTACAAGGGCCATCATGGCAGGCTTGTAAAATATCATGAATTTCATCTTCCCTTACACATCTCCTGATCACCAAATCTGGTCATGTTTTGTAGAGGCAATCATCGTGCCACATGTAATTTGCACTTAGTTGAATTACTTTCTGTTTTTCTCTAGGAGACAATTTCCGAGGCATCTTCCCTGTCACAAGATAGTTAGCGACATCTGCATACCATGGAGTGAATGTAGAAATAGAAAATAAATTTTCATCAGGAAAGGTATCTTCTACTGGTGCATTATCTCCCAGATGAATCATTCTAGATAAGAAATCAGCCACAAGATTATCCTTACCAAGTCTATCAATAATGTTGATATTAAACTCTTGTAATGATAACAACCATCGTGTAACTCTAGGATTTGTTACAAGTTTGTTCATTAAGAATCGAAAGGATGAATGATTAGTGTGTACAAAAGTTTGATATCCTGTAATATAGTGTCTAAATTTATTGATAGCATGGACTACAGCTAGCAATTCATTTTCTGTGACCGTATAATTAACTTCAGCTGGAGACATATTTTTACTGACGAAGTAAATAGCATAGGGCATTTGATTTTCTCTTTGTCCAAGGACTGACCCAAGGGATTTGTTTGAGGCATCGGTACATTTATGAAAAGGAAGGGACCAGTTTGGTCCTCTTAATATAGGGGTAGTTGACAATTTCTGTTTTAGAATTTCAAACGATATTTGGCATTCATCATCCCACTTAAATTCAACTTCTTTGGATAATAATTTAAATAAAGGGGTAGCTAGTCTTGTAAAATTCAGAATGAATCTTCTATAGTAGCCAACATGTTCTAAAAAGTTGTGGACTTCCTTTTGTGAGGAAAGTATTCTGATTTTTGTGATGATATAAATCTTTGCTGGATCAACTCTCATGCCAGAATGGGAAATGTGATGTCCCAAAACAATACCTTCAGTGAGCATCATTTTTTATTTTTCATTACTTAAGGAAAGGTTGGTTTCTTTACACCTAATCAAGACTTTTTCTAAACTGGCCAATGCTTCCTGGAAGTCTTGTCCATGGACAGTAAAGTCATCCATGTAGACTTCCACACAATCATTGGTCAAGTCAAAGAAAATGGCTAGGACAACTCTTTGAAAAGTCGTTGGGCCATTGAAAAGTCCGAAAGGGAGCACCCTATAAGCATATGTGCCCCAAGGGAAGGTGAAAGTGGTCTTCTCCTGGTCTTCGGGTGCTATTTGTATCTGGTTGTAACCACTAAACCCATCCAAGAACGAAAAATACCTCTTTCCAGACAGGGTATCCAAAACCTGATCAATAAATGGTAAGGGAAAGTAATCCCTATGGGTGGCTTTGTTTAACTCTCAGAAGTCTACATGTATCCTCCACTTACCATTTTTCTTGGGAACTATGACAAGTGGAGATACCCATTGACTATCTGAAATGGGGTATATGAGATTGGCTCGAAGGAGTTTTTGCAATTCCTCTTTTACAATATCTTTAAGGGCTGGATTCATCCTTCGCTGAGGTTGTCTGACTGGTCTGATTTGTTCAGTAGTGTAGATATGATGTGTGCATGTGTCAGGGTGAATGCCTTTCATGTCTGCATAATCCCATGCAAAGGCATCAAATTGTCTTTGGAGCATTTCAATCACTTGTGTCTTTTGTTCTGGTTCCAAACTAGAGTTGATATACAATGGTTTTCCTAGGCTAATCTCAACAAGTTCAGTAGTTTCTTCCTTATTTGAGGAGGCTGGTGATAAAGTGTATAATTGAGTGATATTAGGGTGCCAATTTTGTTGAAATTCAGAACTAAAAATATGTGACAATTCTGCAAAAGACCTTGGGTATTCAATGCAATTTTTGTTAGCCAAAAATAATCTTAAGACTTGTTCATCTAATTGTTCTTGTATTCCTCTTACTTGTTCAAGTGTTAACAGAGGTTTGATGCAATCTTCCTCTCCATAAGGGTTTTCTAACCAAATAGGTATTTCCTATGCTGGTTGGGTAGGAGGGAAGAGGACATGTTTTTGGCTGTGTGTGCCATTGGATATAGTCATCTCACCAGACCGACAGTTGATAAAGGCATCCGTTGTGGCCAGCCAAGGGTGGCCAAGAAGCACAAGGTGTCCTGGTTTGGAGGATGATTTAGAATAAATGACTAAAAAGTCTACTAGATATTCCCAAGAAGCTAGAGTGACTGTGACATCATCTAGACTTCCTGTGGGGATAATGACTGACTTATCTGTCAGCTCGATCATGGTTTGGGTTGGTCTTATGATCTGAATTATTTTCAGCATGAAATGAGAGTGGAGATATAATAAAGAAATGCACAGAGATATTGCGTATATCTAGTAATCTAACAGAAATATATCAGAGATGCAACCATAAACACAAAGATACAGTAATACAGGATTTCTATTAATGAAATAAATGTACGGAGACTGTAAAAATACAGAGTGAAAGACTCGCTAGAATGGTGGCAGCTTATCTCTGAGAAGAGATGTGACGGCTACTCGCATTCACAAGAAGATGATTACAATGAGGCTTTGAAGGCCCTTTTACAATAAACAAGAATGCCAAAATTCCTAGACATCCAAAAACCTAACCCTAGGAGATGAAGCGCCAAAAGTCATGTGGGCCCCGTTTGGGTAAGTGAGTACATCAACTTCCTGGGGTCGTAACTTTTGCATACGATCTTTGTTTTAGGCGTGTGATAGCTCGTTGGAAAGGTATCATCGAGGAGATTCATTTTGGGGGATCAATTATGCCTTGGGCTATCATTGAGAACCTCTATCTTGAAAAACCTTCATTTGGACCCTCAAAATGGCCCCATAAGTTAAAACCTGCTAAAAATAGTAAATTGCCAAAATTGCCAGAAAATTGTTTTGAGCCATTTGGAAAAGGTGAGTGGCCACCGATATCCACCTGGATCATCTTAGTTGGTTGATTTGGAGATTTTTCATAGTGTTAAAATGCATTACATTAATAGCTGCAACCAAATCAATGAGTGTGTTTGGTAGAGAAATGCCATTAATTTCAATAGTGACAACTGGGTTTCCAAGGTCATTATATTTGTATGGAATTTCAGAAATAAATTCAGATAATTATCCCACTACCTAAACAAGAGGAGGTTCCTTCTTCTTCCTTCCTATTTTCTTAATGCAAAGATCCCTTATAATTTTGGCATATATAGGGATATCCTTAATATCTTGGAGCAGAGGTATTTTTATGCACACATTTCGTAATTCATCTTCTATATCTTTGTGCAAGGGTGGGTCGGGTTTCTTCACTAATAGTATGTCGGGGTAAGGTGGGAGATTAATTTGTTGGGGTACTTGTACAGACTGAGAAGTGATTGGGATAGGAGGAGAGGCCTCTTCTTCTGTAGGGGTGGTTTGAGTGTTTTCTTCCTCAGAATGATTATCATTTTCTTCCTGAATTATTATTGCAGGATCTGAATGGTTTACAACTTTCCTTAATCATAGTTGAATTTCATAGGTGGGAAAGGTTTGAACTTCTATATTCTACACAGGGTGGGTGGGTCAATTATTGGGGTTAGGGATTGGCTGGGAAGGGATTGTTGTTGGTCTTGGAGGATTGTGGGAAACTTGGTTTTGTGGTTGTTGATTGGCATTTATAGATACTTGATGCTGCTGATTAGGATTCAAGGTAGTTGTAAATTGTTTTTGTATAGGAGGTGGGAGTAAAGCTTGCATCTGTGGTGGGTTGAATCCAGGTATTAATTGGGAAATGTTTGTAGGGTATTGTGGATATGTAGGGTAAGAGGGATTTCCATACATAGGTCCCCTCCAACCTTGTTTCCAAGGTTGAGTTTGCTGAGGTGTCCATTGTGGATAAGTTATTGGGGAAGGACCCCATTGTTGTTGTTGATATTGTGTATTAGGATCATAAAATATATTGGGATTTTTGGCTCTCCAAGGTCTTCTAGAAGGGTATGGTTGTTCTTGTGACACTCCTCCTCCCCTATACATGTCTTGCATTTCAAGCAAGGTTGGACACTTAGATGTGGGGTGTTCTAGTGTACACAGATCGCAAATTTCTATGACATTTAATGGGCATTCTTTTTCATTGTTGTGATTCTTTCAGCATCTATGAAAAAATATTGCTAAAGCGTCTTCTTCTTGTTTCTTTTTCAGTTTCAGAGTATTTAATTGGTTGCTTATTGTGCTCAAGATGTTTGTTTTAAAGTTCTCCAATAATTTTCCTAACTCAGTTCTGGTGACAGTCCCTGAACTTTGTTTTGTATTTCTGCTAAAAGGATCTCTTGGTCCTTTGCCTGTTTTAGCTTGTCCTCTTGAGTATCTCCTACATTAATCAGCAATTTCTGAAAAAGGTTTTTGGTGTACATATCCTGAACTCGACAAGTTTAAAACTTCTATGCAATCGTCCTTGAGAACTTTCAAGAATACAGTTCTTACTACAGCTGGGTCTGTGGTGAATATTTTTTACTTTTGATAGTTGTATAAGAACCTTTCTAAGTAGTCTTCAGGACTTTCATCTTCTCTTTGTTGCATTTTAAAAATGTCATTTTTAACATTATCCTTACAATAGTCTTGGTATTTTCGTAAAAATGTGTCTTTCATTTGATCCCAAGAAAGGATTGTATTTTCTCCTAAGCTCATGAACCATCTTAAGGATGAATCTTTCATTGTAGCAGGAAAAAKMTTAAGTTTTTGGGCATCRTCTGAGTAGTTATAGCTTCTACATAAYATGTCAAACTCAAATAAAAATAAATMTGGATCTTYAGTTGACATACCTCTGAAAGTGGGTAACKATGATAGTGGRATATTCTTCATGCTGATGTTTHTGGAAATWTCCAWGATTGGAAACCCAAAGGYMTCAGTCTWTGTAGCTRCATTTCCTTCTTCTTCTGCCATTCTACTGATGGATGGTTCARAAACTGGATTTTYTGTGWCYCCTAAATGTTCAGCAGACTCACGTTCTGCCTGTCCCAATACTGATTCTTCYRTTTTAGKTTCTCCTTCTGGAGCCTYRTTGGCTCCCCTTGAATTTTYTGTTGGTGGAATTTTTCYKRCACCAGTKTCAATTGGATTAGTGGGGGGGTTTGTTTTTGAATCTTTGGAGCTTACAAATCTACCCTTGTTATCTCTATATCTATGCATAAAATGGAAATTTGATCTTTTAGCTGAATTGAAATCCTAATTCTATCTAGAAGGTAAGAAGGCAACCTAGCTTCGGAGAACCCCACTCTAGTGGCCGTGTGGCTCTTCACTCACATCTTAAATGTTTTATCCTCCTCCCTTAAGTAGACTTTTAAAAACATTAAAATTTATGCAAACAATCTAAGCTAAAAAAATCACTTTCTACCGTTTACAACTCCTCGACAATGGCGCCAAAATGTTGTGCTACTTATATGTTTAGTATAATTCACTCATTAATTATCAATCCAGGATTCGTAATCAACAGAGTTATAAGACACTAGTAAGAAAGGTAATTTCTAATGTCTCGAGTATAGAATTAAACTAGATTATGCATGTTGGAAACAAATCAAAATAGCAAACTGTAATGCACTTTGGTTGTCTTTCACAGAGAGGCTATCTATTCCATTATGGCACATGCAAGTATGAGATGGAATTGGTTTGATAGATCAACTCTGATATCTGACCCAAAAAACTAACTAAGAAATCCACACTTCTGAAAGGAAATCACACATCAATCAGCAAAGCAGAGCATGGGTAGTTCAATAGTCAATATGTTGGTTCTACTGTGGTTCACAATGAACTTCACTAGTTCTTATCCAAGTAGTTTTAACTATTTCTTCCAACATGTATGATCACTCAAGGAAATCGAATTCATGAGAACAAAAATAGGGCATATGCAAAAACAGAGCAATTAAAGATCTCTAAGCAATTATAGAATGGAAATCTTAATCTAAGTTGTATTGCTATCATCTAATAGAGTTAAAGCTTTAGCTAATTCAATGTTTATACTACTGAAAACAAATACTAATGCTACTCTACAAAGAGGCTGACCTTTGTTGGGTGGTGGGCCCTTGCCACTTCAATAGATCAGCTATTGAAGTCTACAAGAAGCTTGTCTTCAACACACACATTACTCTCACTCACATTTCAAAACATAAAACCAAAATTTCATTAACAACTCAAATCACACTTAATCATAGATAATCGGAATATGAAGATAAATGACATTCTATTAATCTTTACTCGGAATATGTTCTGTGCTATCACACGCTACTTCACATATTGGCAATATGATAACTCTCCTACTACTTCTACCATCCTTGCCATGGCTATTTAATAGTTTGTATCATGAAACAAAAGGAGGTGAAGTGATTTGCAAATCAATCAGTTGTTAAGTTCAATCATTCAGTTACATCTTTAGCTTCATCCTCATGACACGAAGTGCATGAGGATGAGGAAATCAACAAACTATTCTTATCATAGCCTTGCTAAAGCAAATAGATGTCCACCAATTGACTTAGGCGAGATCTGGCACTTTACTTAGTGCATTAGGCTCCTCCATATCAGTACTGGATCATAACAGGTAGATGGTATCGGATCATGACAATGCACAAAAGGTGGTAACGGATCATGACAGTGCGTGGCCATTGGTACCAAATCATAACAGATGCTATTTTAGTACCGGATGCACTTGGTATCGGATTCGAACAACAACAGTCTTGGTGCACAGGTACTGGATAGCTGAGATGGTACAGGAACACTAGAAATATAGAGGTCAAAGATTCACATATCACAAATTGAGCATTAGTACATGAAATATTTAATTCCTTAACTCTATAAACCACAAAATGCATGAATTGACCATACTTTACCTTATGACCTTATTACTGTCAAATGGTAGCATTATTGTCATTCACTCAAGCTTTAGGTAGGCCAAAAAGGTATAGGTGAAGAGTATAATAGGGTAATGGGGATGTCAATTTCGGGTCTCAACCGATGTTGAGGCCTTTCTCTGTGCTATCTCGATCATCCAACCTGATTGGATAATATAAGCAAGGGATGAATGGAAGAATGATGAAAAAGTGTGGACTCTCATTCAAAGGTTGCAGCAGGATTCCAATGCATCAGATACATTTACATGGAAAAATGATTCACTATGGTACAAAGATCACTTATATTTATGTAATAACTCCCAACTCAAACAAAAGGTACTATTGGAATTGAACACCTCTCCAGTAGGAGGGCACTCGAGATTTTTGAAAACCTACCATAGGGTCAAGAAGGAATTTTTTTGGGATAGCTTTAAAAATAATGTTCAAAGGTTCGTGGAAGAATTCTTGGTTTTCCAAAAAAATAAGGTGGAAACAATTAAGACCCCAGGTCTTTTACAACCATTAGCCATCCCAATTCAACCCTGGGAGGATGTTTCCATGGATTTCATCATAGGGTTACCAAAGTCTAAAGGAAAGAGTGCCATCATGGTGATTGTTGATAGACTGACCAAGTATGCACACTTTTATGCACTCTCCCATCCCTTCAAAGCCAGTACAGTTGCCACCACATTCATGGAGACAGTTCAAAATCTACATGGCAGACCAAATATTATTGTAAGTGACATAGATCCCATCTTCACTGGACATTTTTGGACAAAATTATTTTCTTGTTTGGGTACTCAATTGGCTCATAGCTCATCCTACATCCTTAATCTGATGGACAAACCGACATAGTTAACAAATGTCTGGAAGGCTACCTTCGTTGCTTTGTCTCTGATAAACAAACACAATGGTTCAAATGGTTACCATTGGCAGAATGGTGGTATAACACTTCCTTTCATACTACAACAAAAATGACACCATTTATGGCACTCTATGGATACCACCCTCCTTCCATCACTTCTTCTCTCAAATAAAAATCTAAGGTTCAAGTAGTGGAAGATCACATCGAGCCTCAACAACATGTTCTCCAAATATTAAAGGGCATCCTGACCATCGCACATAATCGCATGAAACAACAAGAAGATCAACATCATAGTGATAGAAGTTTTGAAGTAGGGGATTAGGTGTTTTTAAGACTACAACCATACAAATAGATGTCCCTCAAGCAAGCCAATAAGGATAATAAATTATCACCAAAGTATTATGGTCCTTATAAGGTGTTGCAAAAGATTGGTACTATGGCATACAAATTGGAGTTGCCTGCATATTCACAGGTACACATAGTGTTCCATGTTTCGTGCTTAAATAAGGTTATAGGTGACAATATCCCAGTTCAAACTATATTGCTAGAACTTGACGAGGAAGGAAAAATCATATTGGAGCCTGAAGCCATCACTGACACAAGAATTCGCCAGCTAAGGAATAGATCCATTTCAGAGTATCTCATTAAATGGAGAAAACTATCGACTGAAGATTCCACTTGGGAAGATGAGTCTTTTATACAGAAGCATCCAGAGTTACTCAAGCGTTGTATACAACACTTGTCTCAAGGGGAGGGGCATGTTAAGCTCTAAATAGTGGCTCATTACCCCTTAATTGGGGCATATTACATTAGTAATGTTATTTTATTTATGTCAACTTTATTCCATTAGTTTTAATTATACCTCCTAGTATCCTATATATAATAAGGAGACATTTTCATTTGGAATCATCTTGTATTTGGACATTGATGTGGGAATAAGGAGGTTTCCCCCTCGAAGAGGATTATTATCTGAATTTCTCTCTTTTTCAAGGCATTGAGTACTTATTCTGAGGTTTTTATTTGCTATATTGATATTTTGTTCCTAACACCGAGGGCTTGGGAAAGAGAAGGATCAATGACAGAGGGAGAGAGGGCAGTGATTGACCCAGTAAAAACAAAATCTTGGGGTCGAGACTTCTCAGGTAAGACAACAAGGAAAAATAGGTTGATCAAATGAATGTAGGAAAACAGAAAAAAAAAACCTACAAGAAAGAAGGGAAAAACTTAAGATGGGGTCCACGAAAAGGAGAGAGATACGGAAAATTTACAGACCTGAGTAGAAACTACCAATCCACAAGACTCTGGAAAATTTGTGTGATAACAGATAGAATTGTACCTTTAGTTAGTTCACATATTTCAATTATTTTAGAATCCTAGTTGGCTAACGGATCCATAAAACCCATCAGGGTAGATTATTCCAAACCGCTTGGGTTAAATAGACAACCTCGGTCCAGATATTCCTTTCTAGTTGATGGTGTGTCATAAACTCCCATCAACAAATGGAACTAGAAGGAGGTCCGAGGTAAATTTAATGATTAAATGTTTTACCCCTCAACCTATCATAATTCTAGATTTATAAATTCTTCTTTTGTGTCATCTTGAAATGCATTAGAAGGCAAGACAGATTGACAAGCTGACTTATAGGAGTCTTTGTTTTGAATGTATTTAATTCCCCATGGCTCCCCAAATCATTGCGTTGGAACATGATTTCCACTTCTCATTACCTGATATTCCCAATGAGACAATCTCTCTCTTGTCCAAGCTCACCTTTGATGGTGGGGGGGATGTATCTACAAAAGACCATATTAACAAGTTTTGGTGTAAATTCATCACGCATGATATTTATGATTTAAAGGATTTATGCAGATTGTTTGCTTTTAATTTTAGGGGTCAGATTAAACATTGGTTTGAGTCTTTTCCAACATATCACATTATTGTTTGGTTTCAATTTGTAGAGGAATTTTTAGATGCTTTTGAAATCTATGATTACAATCAATTATGTGAAGAATTCCAAGATTTACTAATCAATGACAATTCATCTTTAGACGTATTTTTAACAATAATCCATCATGTTCTCTGTAACTTTCAACTTGATGACATGTCATTTTTACTAAATCTCCTCTCTGATGTTTGTGCCCTTTTCATCCAATCATTTTCAATCGCAAATGATGAATCAGTTACAAATCCTATCACTCAATTGCGAGAAGAATTTTGTTTGCAGGATGAGAGGAATCCATCTGAAAATTTTGAACAAGCAAGGGAGGTATAATCTATTGAAAAGGTTCTTACTGACAATCAAACTAGTTTTTCATCTGAAGCATTGTATATTCAGTCCTCTACCATCGTGGAAGAAGATTTGATGTTGGGTCAAGGTGAATGTCCATATTATTCTAACTTTTTCTCTAATCAATACTTAAATTCAGTTATTGAAGAACACTTAGGTGATGAAAATTATCTTAAACATTCTAACATTCCTATGAAACTGATTAGAGATGTAAATCTGCAATTTGAAGAAAAAAGCTTAAATATTCATCCACAAATCATACCTTATCGACAGGAAATATTAGATGTTTTTCATGGAAGTTTTGAATTGTCTATCATAGTGAAATGTTTAAGGAAAGTGAAGAGGAATGTCTTGAGAATACCATTGCTAAATATCATAGCTCAAGAGATTCTTTTCATGTTCTCATTTATGATTCCTTTTACTCTTTATATCCAAATCTCTTCTTAGATTCTGGTGGACATGATAGTTTACCCATAGTATCTTACTCTTTTCCATCACAATCAGATCTTTTCGATATGCCAAAATTTGGTGAAATTAATTCCGAACATAACATTTATGAAGTTGGATTCGATGCTCTTTCACTTTCATCACTCACATGGAAAAAAAGACATGTTGCAAGATGATTTTACAGGATTTAGTTTTGAAAAATACAATGCACTCATTCTCATGGAGATCAAATACTCTACATTGAATATTCATTATCTGGTTAGTTTGAATTTTAATGATTATGCTTCACTTTCTGAAATGATCCATCTCATCAAAGGAAGTGTTCAAACCATTAATCTAATTGATGTCATGAATCCTCTTATGACGTGTTCCCCATTGACAGATCTAGTTCGTCGAAGTCATAGTTTGCATCCTAATTTTTATGATATGATCTTAGAATGGCTTGAGGATTCATATGTAAAAAATCTTCATAATAAAGATAAAGTTGTTCTTGCTTTGTTTCTACCTAAATATATAGGAGGTAAGCATGCCATGATTTTTTTAAGTCCTCCATGTGAAGAAATTGATGAATGCTTGGAGAATTGTCAAGAGGATAGGGCACTTCGGCCTTGGCTGATGTTTTTTTTAGGTCCCCATAATATTGACAAGTTTGACAAACTTACTTACATTCTTCCATGCCATTATGACCCATATCACAACAAGATTGCATAATGGATGGATGATTCATACATCAAGAAGTTTCAAAAGAATGGTAAGGTCGTGCTTGCTTTGTTTATAAATGAATATATAGGAGGTAAGGATGACATATTTCTTTTGTATCTGCAAATACTACATTCTTTTATTCTGATTTTCAACTTTCTATGCCTTGCAGGATTGAAGATGCTCTTGTGGCTGCACTGAAAATACGATTTTACTTAGCATTTTGATCTATGTAGAAGTTAGAGTAGGTGTAGGAATAGAGTCCTTTTGGGTTTTTCTTGCCTTTTCAATTTTTTCTTTTGAAAAATGTAGTTATGAAGGAACACAATTATGCAAAGAGAACCATCGTCTGAATGTTGTTAGGGAAGTCTTCTTTCAATTCCTTTATTTTTCCTTTTCACAACTGTCTTGATTAAATATTTCTTTTTCAAGACTTGGAAACATCATGCAATGGTTTCAGATATTATGAATCATTGATAAAGATATTAGGGATTTGATATTTAATTCACATTATCTTTACCCTAACAAACATAGCTTACCATTGCATGTAATTGCACTCATCCTGGTTAATGATTTTTTTGTGACTTTTAATAATAAGCTTGGTCAAAATGATGTATCATGCATCACTATCTTAAGAAAATAACCTTCCTATATGCAAAACTTTGAACTATGTTGTTCTTCATTTTGATCATCTTTATCTATGAGAGGTTGGTCTAGTTTTGTTTTTGTTCAAATTGTTTTAGAAAGTGAGCTTTTTCTATTTCGATTTTGTTTGTTTTGATATACTTCTGATTTTGAATCCCATTAATAAAATATGATTCAATTTATTCTATGTTTGTTTTTCTTTCTTTCTTTGATTGAACTTTCTTCTTGTCTGTCTTTTTGAATAAATATATTTTTGATCAAAGAGCGATTGTCAAAGGAAGCATTCATTTCAAGACTTGTGTTTTTAAAAGAAATTCTAAACAGTTCAAACAGTTTCTGATGTTAAGGTTCAACTCAGATAATTGATTTGTAAGTCAGTTGAGTACTATGAAATCCTAAACGGTCTTTGTCAGAGTATTACCCCTGAAATGTGTCGCAATCTTTGGGAATTATGATTATCCTTAGAATTTTTGCACCATCCCTGTTCTTAAAAGATCAATTTTAAGTGCTTCCCCATTCTCTAGATGATTTCTTAACTGAAGTCTAAAATCTCTAAACCATGATAAAACTTCCAGTTTTGAAAGAAAATAAAAAACAAAATGATCAATTGTTCACCTGTATTGCAATTAATCTCCAGTATCGCCTTGCTCTCTTTATCATCAATAAATCTATAATTGTATTATTATTTAAAAGTGGCATAAGAGGGTTGGAAGAACTTAAGTGTGGTAAGTGTGTGTAAACCCGTCAGGGTACTAAACAGTCTCGCTGGCAGTGGGTAAATGCACACATGATACCAAGACAACTTAGTCGGGGTACTAAATAGGCCTGCTGGGAACGAAGCAATGTCGGGTCGAGAGGTAGAAAATATATTCTTTTAAATTAACTTTTATGGAAGTATACATCATGTGGATACAACTATTGGATGGGATTAAATCATTTGAGTGGGTTAAATGACATCCCTATCGAGGCTATGGACACCTGCTGGAAGTAGTGGATCTGCCAACGATATTGAAGTCCTTTTATAAACATCATGACTCTTTGATTAAGACATTCTTTCAGGTTATAATCCCCTGTAAAGAAAATTCTATTGTCTGGTTCTAACATTGAGCTAATCCTAATACTATATGGTCGCAAAGTGAATTTATTTTAGGGAGCTAAAATCCTTTTTCAAGTCTTATTCTTTTCATCCTGAGATAAAATATTACCAGATCAAAGATAATTTCTTTGCCCAGTGAGTCGCCATTTGTTGGACCCCAACAAACCCCTTCTTTATTTTTAATCAAATATAGGGTCCCTCAAAATTTTACTTGGATTCTTCATTTTTTTCCCTTTGACTTGATTGGATTGGTATTGGTTTTCTTTGTTTCAAGGTTGGTTTGAGTTTATATTATTTTCTTTTTTTTTGGTTTGAATTTCATGAAATTCAAATTCCATTTTGTTTTTATTTTTACATAGTTTTGATGTTGATGGACGATCTTCATAATTTGGGAGTATGTTTGTTTGTTTATTTTTTGACAAAAGCGGTTAATGGATATTGATTAAAAAAGACAGTGGCAAAGGCATTATTGTTGTTACAAGTATAGTGAGCCACACTCTACTAGTCGATTACAAACCAGATGCATTACAAATTTATTTACACCGGAGGCTTCTATACAAAACGCATGCCTCGCTGAGGTGTTACAGAGCTCCCTTCCTAGCTTTGAGAAACTGAACAACTACTTTGGGTCTTGCTTCCAATAATTGTTCAACTGGGCCATGTTTTCCTCCAGTTGGCTTACTCTAGCTTCGAATTCTTGTTTGGGATACTTGAGCTCTTTATATAGTTTTCCTAGCTCCTTTGTGAGCTCAAATTTCTTTGTGGTGATGTTTTCTTCCAACATCTCCAACTGCCTTCCTGCATCTATATCCAAATTTTTCAGAAAATCTAGCTGGTGGTTCAACATTTGCTTGAGATTTTTCAGGGTGCCTTCTAGTGCATTCAGCCTATCTTCTATAGTGGGCTTGCTTCTTGATATGGATTCCATCTCCGTCGTCATCTTCTCTTCACCTGGCATTCTACTCCTGCACGTGATCCCCTCGAAGCTGGTCTCTTAACCTATATGCGACTGTCTTGTCTACCTCTGCATGCTTCTGGTATGGAGGGGAGTGTCCCTGCTTCCCAATTTAAGCTCAAACTCCTCCCAGTTCATTTCCCCTAGACGATTCTCATGATATGGGAGGCATGGGTGACCTGTAAGCCTATCTCCTTTCCAAAAAAGTTCAACGCCTGAATGATGATTTTGCCTGTCTCTTGTGACCACTTGCGCTATCTTGTAGCACCTTTGTCTTGTAGCAATTTGGGTTTGCTCGTTTCCTTCTGTCATGTTGCTTTCCCCTTTCCATCTCATGCCTAAACATTCTTTATGACTTTTCCCCCTAGAGTCAGGGTAGATCCATTTGGGATGTTGTTCCATTAAGGTGTAAGATTCCAACATTCAGGAGGGTTCCTTTATTGGCCTCGGCATATGTTGGCACGTTTAGATTATGTAATACGTGATAAAGCTTATAAGAATGGAATTTTCGAAGGAGGAGATGGATTTTCTCCAGGAGGTGATGGAGTTTTGCATTTTTGAATTTGCTATGCTAGATTAATGCTTTGATTACTAACCAAGAGTCCCCTATTATTACCAGATCTTGGACATCATGGCTGATTGCTTGGTTGAGCCCTTGCCAGAGGGCTAGGGATTATGATCTGTTGTTAGTTTCAATTCCAAGTCCCTAGGAGAAACTTATTTTTAGTGAGCCTGTGGGACTTACCAGAACCCCTCTTCCACTTGTCAAGCTTGGGTTCCCTTTGGAGACCCCGTCAAAGGAAAAAATATGTTTTTTTTCCTTTGTCTTCCATTCTTCGAAATCCCATTTCTCCTTCTGAATTTCCCAGACTTCCTGGCAAGAGTTATTATCTCTCCCCCCCGCTCTGATATTGAAGTTTAAACTGAGCCATCCATTGTTCCTCTTCCCGCTCCAATGGTTTTGAGTTCTTTGATTTGTATAAGTAGGGAGCACTTTTGCCAAAATAGGCCTTTATCTTGGTTGCAACATGAGCTAGGCTACTTTTAACTTCTCTGAATAATCTATTATTTCGTTCTAGCCAAATTTTCTAGAGGATAAATTTTTGGAGGATTCTCCAAAGAGTGGAGATTTGTCCCTGTTGGATTACTGAGAGGGGGGGTCAATCAATAATAACGTAATTATAATCCTTTTTCTTCAAATGTTATATCAATGTAGAATTATTATCCAATAATGAGTAGTAATAAATAAACAATCGCACGCATACACAGTACACCAGTGTTTTACATGGAAACCCAAATCGGGAGAAAACCACAGAATGCTTTTTCTTATATGTCTTGAAGAATTACATTCATTGGAAGCACCAACTTCCTTTGTTTTCCAGCTCTAACTGGAAGGAGGCTCCAACCCCCTAGTTTCTTAGGCTACAACCTGAGGGAAGCTCCAACTCCCCAAATCTCTGGCTACAACCAGAAGGAGGCTACAACCCATAATGTTTTCCGGCTACAACCAGAAGGTGGCTACAACCACCTGTCCTTTCCCCTTCCTGCCACCCTGAAGTAGAATTAGAATGATGGAACCACTGTCACACTATCACTGTGAGATATACCACTGTAAACCTGTACCAATAAATCTGAACCATGCATCAACCATGCATCAACCTGTATCTCAACTTGTAGTCAACTTGTACCATAAACAAGTGCATCAACCATGAACCAACCTATAATCAACCTGTACCATAAACAAGTGCATACAACCATGTACCAAGTATGTACCAATCATGTGTCAACTACTCATCAACTATGACTCATCAATATGTACCAACATCATCAACTATACACCTCATGTATGTGCACCAACTCATCAACTACTTGTCTCAACCATGTACTCAACATGTACCTCAACCAAAATCCCTCATCAATTTCATCATCCAAATATGATTTGTAGCTCTGTAATAGAACCTTACAAATCTTCCTGCAAACCTTCCTGCAAACCTTCCTTAACTTTAAAAACAAGAGACTATCATTTTCATCAAACTTTTCTTTAGTCTCACATGCCTAGTTTTGGATTAGTCAACAACCCTAACTTGAAGTAATCATAACTTCGAACCTATAATGTATAAAGATATGAAAATGATACAGAATGTTCTTCATTTTGTTTTATGCAATTCCTCCAAGTGGCACTACTTGGAACCTCTCCAAAAATAAGTTATAGCAAAAATTCCATACCTTGCTGAATTTTGTCTTATTCTAGAGAGCAACCTTGTAGAGCATGCCTTGCAAAAAATATTTGATGAAATGATCTGAAACTATTAAAAAGAATACTAAAGAATGTACCCTAACCCAAATTTTTTGTCTCACTAAATTTGGATCTGTTATGAAGAAGTTATGACGTTTTTACCCGAAACACCTGATTTTGACTAGTTTCAGGACTAGCCACAAACCCTATTTTCCACAGAGTGTAACTCCCAAAATGAAACGATCCACAAGATGAATTTTTAAACATAGATACTTGGATATGGTTTCTCACTTTAATAGCAATTTTAGGATCTGAATCATTATAGAAAAAAAGTTATAGAGAAAATGGTGAGATTACCTGAAAATAACACACCTTAGAAAGCACCATCAAAAGAATTTATCCTTCCTTGCATTTCAGCCTTCTTTTCTTCACTTTCCTCAGAATTTCGGCTTAGATATCATTTTCATACCTCATACACCTATAGATATTCAATATTCTCAAGTGTGATTCAAATGAGAGAGCCTTTCCTCTTATTTATACTCTCCAAGCAGCTTCCTTAAAAACATCTTCTAGGTCACTTGGCCCCACTTTCCTTATTTTAGGGTTGGGTCCACTTCTAATTTCTCCATTAAAATTATTATTGAAATAATTTATTTTGTATTCACTTTGAATTATAATACACTCATCACATCACTTTATTATTTACCTTTTAAAATCACTTAAACCACTTTGATTACTTTGACCTTTTGGGGCTTCTAGATGACAAATGAGGGTCCTCCAACTTCGTAAGGCCATAACTCTCAAACTGTGAGGAGTTATGTGGCGTTCTACATACCAAAAAAAATGGAATGACATGTACTATCCATATAGAATATTATTATCTGAAAATATATCATAATTCATACCATTACCCATCAAACAAACTTGGGTCCATTACCCAAACCTGGGGTCTCCAACTTCTCATGGCCATAACTCTCTAACCGTGAGGAATTATGTGACATTTCACATACCACCGGAAATGACATGACAAGAAATATCCATATAGGATATTTTCCTTGACAAATTCACTTTCCTTCATCTCATTATTCCACAATTAAGCATGGGTTCTCTTACTCCACAAAGCATCTTTCCGTGAGGGCTTTCACCATAAGGGGACCACTTTGGAGTTCATCCATATTTACTTCTTATCAACCATGAAAAAAAAATAATGAGTCATATTTACATCAAACACTATTGAGTCCATTACCCAAACCTTTGTGCTACGGGTCTTTATTCAAGGGTTGACATCAATGACAACCAACCTTAATCAACAGTATCCCCCTTTGGCATTGATGGCAACACTCTGATGCAACACTGAAATCATATCACTCATGCTCCCCCTGAAACCATGCCTCTGTCCTCTGCATCTGACAAATATCTCGCCCTTTGTCATCAATGGCAAAGGTAACTTTCCATCCGGGGCTGCTCCCTCTGACAGACTGTCCTCTTATGGTGCTTCCTCGTGTACATCTAAGACATATAAGATAACCATTCAAAAAGCATTCAAAAAGAATTCATTTTTGGAGTAGAAATAACTCCAAGTATTTGGCGAAGATATTCAAAGGCTTCCCATGGAAGTGATTTTGTAAAGATGTCTACCACTTGTTCTTTTGTGCCCACATACTCAACTCTGATGTTCTTTTCTACAACCTGTTCCCATAGAAAGTGATACTTGATTGGAATGTTCTTAGTCTTGGAGTGCATCACCGAGTTTTTTGAGATACTGATGGCACTTGTAGTATCACAATATTTCGGAATGGGATCATCATACTCAACCTGTATATTTGTCAAAGTTTGTTTCATCCAAAGAACCTGTGTACAACATGCTGCTGCTGCAATATACTCTGCCTCGATTGTAGATAAAGATACTGATTATTATTTCTTGCTTAGCCATGATACCAAACACTCACCTAAGTAGAATGTTGCTCCACTAGTGCTTCGTCATTCATCAATACAACCTGTCCAATATGCATCTGTGTAGGCCATAAGTGATAAATCTTTTCCTTTTGGATACCATAATCCAAACTCTTTTGTTCCTTTGAGATATATGAAGATCCTCTTTACTGCTAATACATGTGATTCCTTTGATGCTGCTTGAAATCGTGCCACCTGTCCAACTGCCTGCATTACATCTGGTCTGGATGTTGTCACATATAGTAGGCTGCTAATCATTGACCTATATTGCCTCTAATCTCTAGACTTTGAATCATCATTTTTGCTCAACTTACAATTGGTTTGCATGGGAGTGATAATTGGTTTGCAATCTTCCATTCCGAACCTCTTTAGCATTTCTATGATATACATGGTTTGAGAAATAAAAATTCCTTGGTTGCTTTGACATATCTAAAGTCCTAGAAAGAAGGATAGTTCTCCAAGTAATGACATTTCAAATTCACTCTGCATGTCTTTTGCAAATTTCTGGCTTAACCTGTCATCATCACTACCAAAAATAATATCATCAACATAAACTTCAAATAATAAAATATTACCTTGAATTACCTTGATGTATAGGTTGCTAGCTGTACTTCCTTTTCTGAACCCTGCCTGCTGCAGATACTTATCCATTCTAGAGTACCATGCTCTAGGAGCCTGTTTTAGACCATACAAGGCCTTCTTTAATTTACACAAATAGTTTGTGTTCTCTGACAACTGAAATCCTTCTGGTTGTTCAATGTAGACTTCTTCTTCAAGTTCCCCATTCAGAAAAGCTGATTTTACATCCATCTGATATACTTTAACATTTTTGGAGCATGCATAAGCTAAAAGCAAACGGATTGCTTCCATTTTGGCAACTGGGGCATATGTCTCTTCAAAGTCGATTCCTTCAATCTGTGCATATCCTTCACATACCAATCTGGCTTTGTTCCTTGTAACATGTCCATCTTCATTCAATTTATTCCTGAAAACCTATTTTGTGCCGATCACATTCTTATTCTTTGGTCTTGGAACCAATTCCCAAGTGTCATTTTTCTCTATTTGATCCAATTCTTCATCCGTGGCCTTATTCCAAAATTCATCCTTGCTGGCTTCTTCAAAACAGTTTGGTTCAATTGTAGATAAGAGTGCTAGGTGTGTTTTTTCTGGTGAACGGATTTTTTTTCTAGTCTCTGTTATCAGACTAATCGGTAGGTGCGGACACTAATTGATCTCCCTATATCCACCTGGATCTAGAACAAAACAGGACAAGACATGACTCTTTCCCTAAGTTTTGACCATTGAATTAACTAGTAGGAAGGAACAAGTAACATACCTTTATATCGCTTCCTAGGGTCTTTTTTGCTTCCACTTCACTCCGATGCTCTTGTGAATTCAAGACCAAGACAACACAAACCAACTAAAGTAAAGATAGCAAAATATATTCAACAGTCAACTTATGTGTATGATCAAGGAATTACACAATAAAGTGAGAATAACTTTATGGGAAAGGGACATGCCACTATATCATATTGATTGAAAGTGAATATTACAACCTGATCGCCTTGATGTTGCAAGCTTCCTTTCGATGGCTCTTGGCTCCAACACACACACTTGCTCAATCCTTGTATGAAGAAGATCAAATCCTCTTGATAGACTTTCTAAAGTCTGCAAGCTACTGTTCAAGCTAAGTCCTTCACACAATTCTTTCACCAATTCTCCAATGAATCTTTCTTAACCTTTTCCATGAGAATTCCTCAATATATAGGAGAGAATGAGATAGTTACTTGGATAATAATGATCCCAAAATATCAGGGAATCCAGTACAAAGATAACCATTCGAATGCCAACCCATTCTTCTAGAAGATTCCCTTCTAGAAGCATCGAGAATTCATCTTTTTCCATGCTTTAGGAAAAGTTCGCACCCTAGCTATTCAACACAGTGTGAGAATTTCGCACCCTAGCTTAAAGAAGTCTGTGAGAATGGGTCATTCTCGTACCCAAATGTATTAGCAGCCTGCGAACCTTCTTCAAAAATGAGTTTTCTAGGAAGACATGAAAGTAACTTTTCTCAGGAGAAAGTGCTTATGAAGAGCCTGAGTACACCATCATCAATACATCATCATGATGACCAAAATCATGGGTAACATAATGCCCCCCAAAGTATGAGGTTGGAATAAGTGATAGCCGAAAGACTTTGTAAGCTGCATGTGTGTGTCGGAAACCAGCAGCACACCTAATCAGAAACCTGCGAACAACCAAGCATCTATAGAATATGATATACATTAATTCTGAGGTAGGCATTCCCATACTCAGATCATAGATTGATGACATTGTAGACATGGGTCATGGCCACCAATCATACACTGTGGATCCATGTCATCAAAATATAGCATAGCCACCAGGAATACACTGTTTATCTATGCGAGAAATTTCAAATTAACACGACATATCCACGAGACATACACAATGGATCTATGTGTCGCAAATTATAAAGACTCCATCACAACCTGGACAAAAGAATGATATCCATGGTCTTCAATCGCATCGCCCAAAGTACTAATCTAACCATGTGATTACATGTGTTGAAGTCGAACATGGCATAAACCACTTGATTACCAGTCATTGATGAAACCGTTAACAAGTGCAAGGGAAATCACCATTAATGTCAATGACTCCCAAGGTACTCTAGTACAATCCATCGAGTGTGAATAAATGAGTTGAAGTTGAACATCCGATGGAATATTTCAATCAGGGGTCAATGATGTAAACCCATTGTTGAAAGCGAGGAAACCTGCCATTGAGGCATGCAAGCTCCAAGGTACCAAAGAATTTCTAAGTATTGATTCTGGATAATGAGTTGAAGTCAACGGAACAAAACTCGTCATAGGAGGGCCTTGATGTATCCCCCATCAATGACACGAAATGAGTAACATATTTTGAAGGTGAAATAGAGTATGATGTAAATTGGACTGGACACAGAGAAGGCCGACACGGAGAGAATGGACAATTGCAGATGATCGACCCAATAAAGGTTTCAGATGGACTTCTCTTGAAAATATGAATGACACGACCAATGATTTGGCAACATTGACTCAAAGATGACACAGGGAATGACCTTGTAGAAAATCGAATGAGAGACAAATGGATTTCCCAAACCGGCTTCAAATGATGAATAGGGGGTGTCATGTTCAAGAGCGACACTTACTACCAATCAATACGAAGATGAAAACATATCCCTTTCCCAAATTTTCCCCCACCATTTTTGGCGAGTACCTCTTTATTTTTACGCAAGCTTGAGGAGGATAACATATGCTTGTTGATATAATCTTATCCTTCGGATAAATACTTCGGAGTATGTTTAACGAACCCTAAGAAGGAGTGGTTTGGTCCCATTACGGGTCTGCCGATGTTTGTTTAACGAGTCCAAAGATAGAAAACTCGAAGGTTTTTCATGATTATAGAGTCTGGAAAAACACTTAAAAGAGAACTCTCTCGGTTCCTTTTTCATAAAATAGTCTGGATGAGACCGAAAAAGAGATAAATAATTTCTCACCAGACGCTTACGTCAGATACTTTATCGAGCGTGAAAATAGCAAGGTCACTCGGCTATCTTTTCATGTTTAGAGAGTCTGAAAAGAGCTTAAAGAGGACTCCAGGGGGGTTCCTTTTTCGTATAACCTTGTTGAGCCCGAAAAAGTGATAAAAGTATGCTCGATCACGTTCTCATGTATTTTCGAGTGCAAGAACGGACAAAGACCACGCTCAAGGTTTTATAGAAAAAACCATAAAAAACAATCAAAAACACATGATGACAAAGAAAAATATGTCCGCATCCCTATTTAGAAACATCGAGGTCATTACGCCTGCAAAAGTTACACTCAAAAGGACATTAGGGATTAGGGTTTAATAGATAAATAATCATAAAAAACCAAATTCCATAGAAAAAGTAAATAAAAAGGAGTAAAAACTTTTTTTACCATATCATTTTTACCTTTCCACTATTTGAGCTCAAAAAAACCCTCTTTTACCCTCGAAGTTCGGCATCATATTGCGGGAGTTATGAGCGTCCATTCGTCGAGCCGTCAGCAACAGTAAGGTAGGCTCTTTGTCTTCTTCTCTTTCATGGTTTAAATTTGCATTTTCATTGGTTAAAAATTATTTTTTAAGTTGATTTTATGAGCCCTACTTGCGCTCCACCATTCTCGTAGGTGGGCTACACGGGACCTGCGAGAATGGGTGATTCTCGCAGGTGACCCTTGAGCAGCCTACAAGGTTCTCGCACTGTGCACAAAGGGCACTTGCAAGAACCGCAAAGCTCAAATATTTTTTAAATATTTACCCAATGAAAAGAGAACCAATTAATGAATAGAGTTACTAATCTTCTCTTTGTGCTTCCTATGTAGGTAATTGGCTATCAAAATGGTTCTTGAATGACACGAAAGAGAGCACAAAGAAGACAATGCAATTGCCGAAAATCATCCACCTACTATTGCTGCATTGAGAAATTGTGGCCTCCTGAAGTACTTTCGTATCCCGGGCATGAGGGCCCAAGTCAGGTTGTTAGAGTACCTAGTGCATATGTGGGATCCTGATCAGCAGGTATTTCATGTGGGGGTCCACACACTGTCCTTAGATATTGAAGACATTTAGTTTTTGACTGGATTTTCACGGTGGGGGTACTATGTGAGCCTGACTGGTAGTAGAGGTGGTGGGCTGCCCATGAGTGAGTATTGTCATTTACACTGTGTTCTCGAGGTAGAGAAAAAGAAAGGAAAAGTATCTATTTGGGGGGTATGAGATTTGACCCTCCGTACTATTCTATTCACCATAGCTCGGATGGCTGGGAGTTCTTCTCCTCACATGGCATTATAGAGTTACTTCCAGTATGCTATTGAGTGTACTGAACCTCGGGTGTTGAACTGGGCAGATGCAATGCTTCGTAGTGTAAAAAGACAGTTGACCAAATGCAGATGAGGCAACCTGAAGAAATTCAAGTATGAGTCTTTGCTTGTGTCCTTCTTCCTTGAGAGGGTTCCATTACTAAGGCTGCAGGTTGAGTGGAATTTACCAGCTCCCAGGGATCCAAGGATGCTGAGATGGTGTCAGCTTATGGCCCGTCATGTAGCTGGACTGATCATCAAGTATGATGATACTTTCTTTGACTAGATTCAACCACAGATGTTGATGGTTGATGACTATGCTTATGTCGGGTTGGATTTCTGAGGAGATCCAGACTTAGTACTGCTAGAGGATGCTCAGTGGGGGGAACTTGGTAAGAAGTACACACATTTTTTGCTTTTTTAAATGTTTTTGTTTTATATGTTCGTCTAAAGACTAAATACACAATCATTGTTGATGTCATAGATGTTGGAACTTACATACCTCCTAGTACTTCTCCCATTCAGTGGCGAGGAGAGGTAGTGGCAGCGCCACAATATGCCGAGGATTATCAAGTAGTGGAACAAAATCTAGAGGGCCTGACTACAGATATTCCAGACATGACTCTTGAAGAGGTTCCACGATGTGATCAGCGTCATACTGTAGGAGTGTCGGGTTCCATGAGTCGACTTCCTTGTAGGGTTGCTCGGGCAGTCATGTGTTACCGTGAATGTCATCCATGACATCACTTTGTAGAAGCTATGAGCTTCAGATTTTGACATTTTGGTCATCGCACAAACTTTTTATAAAAAACTCTTTTGATCATTATATATACAGACGACTTCTATTGGTTTATCATGTGTTGTGTGAAAATTGATGTGATTTATTTATAAATGATCCAAATGTCTGTCTAATACATAATTAGCCAATGCATCTGTTAATGTATTTAGACATCTAGGAATATGTTGATATTCAATGTAATCAAAATAACGTTCCAAGAGGCGAATTCGCAAATACACCCATAACAAAGTAGGACTTCGAATAGTATAGACATTACTTAATTGTAGTACTACAAGCTGTGAATCGAGTCGCACAACCAAATGACGAATTTCGAGTGAGATAGAATCAACCAATAATTCAATAACGACACTATACTCTGCAATGTTGTTGGTCGCACGGTCGAGACACACACCTCGTAAGGAGACAAGTTCGTTTGTAGGGGCGTAAATTTCCCATGCAGCAGAAGCAAGGTTCTGAGTACTACGGCTAGCGCCATCAGCGAAGCCAATATAGGGTAGCGAAGACTCTGACATATGGAAATCAAACACAACGTCACATAAGGGTAGAGACCAGATAACGACAAAAGCAAGCTATAGTAACACACAAGAAGTATGATACAATAAAAATACGAGTACTTGTGCATAGATGATTTTATGCATAGTACTTCTTCAAGTACAACCCCTTCCTGGGTTCACTCAAAGGGATACCATCATAATCTTCTAACTCATAAGCTCCTTTTTCAAAAACTCATCGAACGATATAAGGACCTCGCTACATGGCTTCGAATTTCCTAGCTCCTAATATATCTCGATCTTGTTCATAGAGAAGAACAAGATCACCTTCGGAGAAAATGCGAGGCTTGACATGCTTGTCATATTGGGCCTTGACACGCTTTTTATGAGCTTCTATGACTAGGGTGGCATCGCGCCGAGTTTTGTCTAATCACATAAGATACAATAGACGTTCTTCCTCAGCAGAAGTGTTGGGTAAGAGTTCAACAACTAGTTTTAAAGAGGGCATATCGCATTCAATAGGGAGAATGGCTTCCACACCATAGACTAACTGAAAAGGTGTAAACCCAGTAGAGGACTTGACGGATGTCCAGTACGCCCACAATGCCGAAAACAACATTGTGTGCCAACTTGTTTTATGAATCCCTATCATTTGTCAGAGCATAGTTATGAGAACTTTGTTAATCACTTCGACTTGTCCGTTGGCTTTTGGATAATAGGGCGTTGATTTATCATGGTGAAAACCCAACTTTTCCATAAGTTCAGACACCATAAAATTCCTAAAGTGGCTACCATGATCAGTGACGATAGCTTGGGGAACACCAAAACGAGCTATGACGTGATTAAAAATGAACAATGTTGTGGTCTTTCCAGTGTTGTCAAATGTCGGCATCGCCTCGACCCGTTTCGTAAAGTAATCGACGACTACATTAATGTAACCATGCCCCCCAACTGAGTGAGGGTGACATGTCATGAAATCGATGCCCCATTTCTCAAAGGGACCAACTGAGACCACAGGGTGAAGAGGAGAAGGATGTGACCGAATCTTATTATGATAGGTCTGGCAAGCATGGCATTTTTGAACAACGGTGATGCATTTGTTAAATAAAGAAGGCCAAAAATACCCTGCTCGTAAGATCTTCTGGGCAATAGCATACCCAGACATATGACCACCATCAGCTCCAAAATGGAAGTCATTCAGAGATTTCTCGGCTTTGTCGAACGTTATACAATGTCAAAAAACAGAGTCAATCCCCCAACGATAAAGAGTATCCCCGAGGATTATGTATTGACGAGCTTGATATCGTATTCGACGTCGTTCATTACTAGACAAAGTTGGCCAAAATTTTTGGGTTTGGAGATATATAATGATATCACCATACCAAAGATCATCAGTGCTAATAAGGAAAAGAGATTCATCGGCTAATGAATCAACTGCTACATTTTCCGTTGCAGAATGGGGAAAGTCGCATATCAATTCAGAAAAAACTAAGGACTTCTTGGACTTGGCGCGTTCGAATTCCAAGTCAAACTCCTGGAGTATCACAATCCATTTGGAGTATTTTCCCCCTAGAAATTGACGTGTCAGAATATGTTGCATAGGGTTGCAATGAGAAATCACTGTAGTCTTGCATGAGAGGATATAGTGCCGGAAGAGTTGGACGGATTGGACGGCAACCAAGGCCAGTTTCTCGACATGTTGATACTTGATTTCAGTCAGTGTGAGACTTTGAATCAAGTAGTAAATAACATGTTTGTCATTAGCATCATCCTCTTGGACGAGAATTATGCCAATAGTGTACTCCGAGGCAGCAAGATAAAGGAAATAATCACAACTGTAATCGGGGGGAAAAAGAAGCGGAGCATGCATTAGGGACAATTTCAAAGCTTCAAAAGCATTATTGGCAATGGTATCCCAGACGAAATCTGAATCCTTCTTTAATAGCCGCGTGAATCCACGAGTTATCTCGACATAATTTGGGATAAAATGACGAATAAAGTTTGCTTTCCCCTGCAAACTTTGCAACTGGCGAAGTGTAGAAGGAGGAGGGAGATTAAGGATCACCTCAACCTTTAAAGGATCCACCCGGATCCCTTGACGTGAAACGATAAAACCTAGAAGATAGCCGGATTCCACATAGAAAACACACTTATGAGGATTCAAACGTATACGGTAGAACTGACAGCGAAAGAAAATGGCCTGGAGGTTTGTTGGGTGATTGACTCTGCGCATGGAATGAGCAGGTAAATCGTCCAAATATGGTTGAACGATGTGCTTGATATCATGAAAAGAATAAGACATAGCACGTTGAAAAGTTATGCTAGCATTATTGAGACCGAAAGGAAGTTTCCGATAGGTAAAAGTACCCCAAGGACAAATAAAAGCAGTCTTATGTTGATCCTCAGGAACAATGTTGATTTGATTATATCTAGAGAAACCATCCATGAGAGAGAATATTTCACTTTTGGCGCAATCATCGACAATCTGATCGACGAAGGGGGTAGGAAAGTTGTCTTTGGTATAAGCTTTATTGATATCCCTATAATCAATGCATACACGAATGGTGCCTTGTTTCTTATCAATCGGGACAAGATTGGAAACCCAGTCTATGAGAGCCACCGGATAAATAAAGCTGACTTTTAGAAGTTTCTCGACTTCGAGCTTTATAGCAGTCGCTTTACGTGGGTGAACTGGATGAAGGTGTTTCCGGACGGGTTTAATGTCGGGGTATGTCTTTATCTCATGTATCACAATCTCAGGGTCGATACCTGGCATTTCTTCGTAACTTCAGGCGAAGATTTCATGAAACTCTTTGAAAAGGGACGTATAGGTGACTATTTCGTCAGGGGAACATGAAGCTCCAATATGGACATTTTCAATGATTCCAGGTTTGATGGATATGTCAAGGGGAATAGTGGGTGAGATATTTCTTAAGTTCCCTTCGAAAAACACATTGTGTGTAGACTCGGGAATGGTCAAGATGATGACAATGGTCGACGGGGTCGAAATCCGTTGGTAGTTCTCAATAGTATGTTTCTCCAGAAAAAGGATGGAACAATGATGCTCATCATCCCAATGGGTGTCCTCCATGACAGACATGATCATCTCGTCGGTGGGAAAAATGAAACGGAAAGGATCGAGAGACAACTCATCAAGAGAGGGGGTAGAAGGTGTTGTCGATTGAATGGCCTGATAGGCGGATTCAACTGGACATAACGACATTTCGTCGCCAAAACAAAGATGATCTCCAGGGTCAGGGACTATCCAGGGGTCGTGAGATGTAGGAAGTTCGTGAAAACCAATAGCGCTGCACCGTGGTGTTGCAGCATCGTAAAAAAACAATAGTGCTGCAGCGTGGTGTTGCAGCATCGTGAAAGCGCAATAGTGTTGCACCGTGGTGTTGCAGCATCATGAAAGCGTGTTTTCTTTGAA
>ML805873.1:0-13391 GCA_009831015.1 Picea engelmannii
ATCATTATATGCAAACTCAACCAGATGAGGGTAGTCTTCCCAATTTGTGGGATAGTCCATCACATATATCTACAACATATCCTCTACAATTCAGTTAGTCCTTTTGGTTTGATAGTTAGTTTGAGGATGATAAGAGGTACTAAAATTCAACTGAGTATCCAAACCATTGAATAAATCTTTCCAGAAATTCAAGGTGAATTTTGTGTCCCTATATGAAATTATAGTATTTGGTATACCATGCATCCTAAATATTTATTTCATAAAGTTCTCCGTGATGTTTATATCTTTATGAGTTTATTTAACTTGAATAAAGTGTGTAGATTTAGTAAGTTTTTCCACTACTACCATGATGGAATCATTTTGTTTCTTTGTTCTAGGTAGTCCTATAATAAATTCCATGCTAATCACTTCCGATTTCCACTCAAAAATGGATATTGGGTATAATAATCTAGTTGGATGGTGGTGCTTATCTTTAACTTGCTGATACTCAAGGCACTTAGCAGGATATTCAATGAATTTGGTTTTCATTTCGGGCGAGAAATGCTCTTTTTTCAAAGTTGTTATAGTATTTTGGTAACCTGAGTGACTTGAATAAGGTTTCTTATGTACTTCAACCGGTACTAAAATTTTCAATTATGCACTATTTGGAACATAAATTATGTCTTTTTACTTCACTAACCCATTGGAATGGTTACATCTGAACTTTTTTTCTTCTTCAAATGAATAATTATGTTGTAGTTTTTCTTGTAAATTCTTATAAATTTCATCATTTTATGCTACTAATTTAATTCTCTGTTTTAAATTAGTTTGCACGTTACTGCTGAAAAATTGTACTTAATTTTCTGTTGAGTGCATCTTCTATTTTATTTTATTTTCCTTTAATCTGTTTTTATCTCGAAATCATACTCACTTAGGAAAGCTAAGAATATTGTCTACCTTGCATTCAAGTTTTGATGACCGAAAAAGTATTTAAGGCTAATATCATCTGTTTTCAACAAAAAATTCCTATCCAACAATTAGTGTCACCACATTTTTAAAGCATGCACGATAGAAGTTAATTCTAGATCATGCATCACATAGTTATTTTCATAGGCTTTAAATTTTCATGATTTATAAGAAATCACATGATCATCCTGTACCAACACTCCTCCTAACCCTTCTTTTGAGGCATCAATACATACCACAAAATATTTATGTGGGTCTGTCATCTTCAAGATAGGTTATGTTTTTAATAGTTGTTTCAATTTTTCAAAACTTTCTTGACATTTTGATGTCCATTTAAATATGATTCCTTTATTTTGCAATGAAGTTATTGGATAAGCAAGCTTAGAAAACCCTTCTATGAATCTATGAAAATAACCTGTGATGCCCATAAAACACCACACATCTGGCACATCCTTTGGCAGTGGCCAATATAGGATGGCCTTGACCTTTTCTGGGTCAACTGATATCCCTTCACCCAAAATTACATGTCTTAAGTACTATACTTTATCTTGATAAAATTCACACTTACTAATCTTTGCATATAATTGGTGCTCTCTAAGTGTTTTCAAAACCATTCTCAAGTGTTCTTCATATTCCTCTTTGGTTTTTTAATAGATTAATATATCATCTATGAACACAATTATGAACTTGTCTAAATATTTAATCAACACATTTTTAATTAAACAGTTAAATGTAGTAGGTGTGTTTCTTAAACTGAAAGGTACCATTACAAATTCATAGTGTCCATATCTATTTTGGAAAGAATTTTTATGAATTTATTCCTCTTTAATTCTAACCTAATGGTATCCTAACCAAAAATATATCTTAGAGGAAATCTTATCTCCTTCGAACTGATAAAACAAGTCATCAATGTGAGGTAAAGGATACTTGTTTTTAATTTTCATCTTGTTAAGTTTTATGTAACCAATGCAAAATTGGAAGGCTCCATCTTTCTTTTTAATAATCAAAACCGGTGCTCCCCATGAAGACACATAGGGTTTGATATACTAATTATCCAAAAGTTCTTGAAATTGCATATTAACTTTAGTCAGTTATGGAGTACTTACATTGTAAGGGGATTTAGACACTATTGCAAATATCGGTACTAAGTTAGTGGTGAAATCTATATCTCGTATAACAGTTAATCCTACAATTTCTTCCAGAAACACATCATGGAATTATTTTAGTATTGGATCCTTTTTTAGCAAATTTTCATTTGTCTCTTCAATACTTTCAGATATGTGCACATCACAAATCTCACAACCTTTCCTTGCATTTCTTTTTAATTGTAAAGAAGAAATTTGTCTTACTGACACTCCCCATGGTATTCCTTTTACTATTTTGTTTTTTCCAAAATCATTTATACAATTAAAAGTCTTGTCACAACAACTTACAAGAGATGAATGTTTCTCTAGCCAATTCATGCTTCTGAGTAGATCATAAGATCCTAATGGTAAAATATTTAGATCTTTCTTGGTCTCCATTCCATCCATATTTACTATACAATATTTTACCATTTCAAAATCTTTTCTTTTTGTGCCTATAGCTAATTGAACTAGCCAATATTTCTTATGTTTAAATTTTTCTAGTTTACAATTTTATACCACTGTAGGTGAAATATAACTTAGAATTGCACCAGGGTATATTTATATAGATACCATTTTTTGATTTAGCAGACTTCTATCTCCACCATGGAAGATTGATGGTCATCTTGTCGATTTTCTAGGGTAGCATTGATTTTGAGAATACTTTGAGAAATATCACTAACCATTGTTTCTTCCTAAATATTGTGTACTGCCCAATTTTTATTTTTATTTAAAGGACATTTTTGGTACAAGTGATGTTATTTGCATCCCCAACAGTGAAGAGACGACCTAACTATCTCACTAACTGTCTTATTTTCCAAATATCTAGGTTTATTGTTGTTCTGAACTGATACACTTTGTTGTCCAATGAATCTGTTTCTCTTAACTGGTGCATGTTATGGTTGTTGTGGATGCTTAAAATTTTTATTATTAAGATAAAATGTATCCTTATGTTTATTCTGCCATGTTTTTGCATTTTCAGAACTTTTTTTAAATGGAGTAAAGCATAGTTTAGCATGTTTTATTACTTCATCCATTGTATTCGTATTAAGAAATTCAGTTTTGTCTTTATATGCTTAAGGAAAACAAGGCATGAACCGTTGGAATTTTTCCTTCTCCTCCCTAAGGTAAGGTACATATCTCATAAGATTCACAAATTTATTGACAAAGTCTTCAATAGACATATGTCCCAGTTTAAGATCATGAAACTCCTTGGCCTTTTCATCATAATATCCTTCCGTTAAGTATTTTTGTTTAAAATATTTCTTGAATATTTTCCAGTTTAGTTCACTACTCCTTATGTTTTTAACCATTTTTGTCTCCTACCACCAAATGACAACTTTTCCATTTAGTTGGTAAACAACTAATCTAGCCCTCACATTTCCGGGATAATTGTATATTTGGAAGTATTTACTCATGTTCAAAAGCCAAGATTATGCTCCCTCCTTAGAGTCACCATGAAAATTGGGTGGTCTAATTTTCTTAAAATATCCAAGTAATTATTCGTTATGCCATTTTCTTTTCTTTTTTTTAGGTACAATTCGATGCAAAGTGATCCTACATGAATTATCCTCACTACTTTGTTCGTTTAACAACTCTGTTTTACCACTATTCACTTTATAGTCCTTAGACTTGTGTGAATCTTCATTGGAAAGCTCCTTTTTGTTATTAATGGAAGTCTATCATACCCGTCTTAGTTGTTTCATATCACTCATGTTCTTAAGAAAAATCTCATTTAATTCTTCTTGTTCTTTACTAGCTTTGAGTATCTTTAAATTATCTTCCTTTATACTTTGCAATTCTTCTTTTATACTACGCATAGTTTCCAACAGTCCTATAGAGTTATCTTGTGGTTTCTCATTGTTTATTTCCACATACATCTGTGGTCCACTTGGTGTTGATCTACCAGATTCTTTGTCCATGATAATTTGTTATTTGACTATGATATGTGAAAAACACAATGACGTCAATTCTTTTGCTTATTAAAGATTTATATATGTAATTTATTTTTTTGTAAGATTTTTGTTTTTTTGCATTCTGAGCCCATCAGGTCATAGTGTTTTAACCATGCTCCGATACCATTTGTAATCTCTCTTACCACTAATTTAAAAGAAAAAAAAAAACATAGGGTACATTCATTGTTACCCACTCAACACCTTTACTATACAATTTAACTTGAATGTTTATTTTGTAAGAACATTTAATGCTTCTAACTTCAGTCATGGGTTTATCATGAAAATGTTTTTATTTCTTGAAGCATCTATGCATGTATTTTATTCTACCATACTTGTCGTCAATATAAAATTGGATCTTCTCCTAGTTACAAGTATTGTGTACTATCTTATTTCCTTTTTTGTTTACTATAATCATGTTCTTATCATATTACCAACTTATTCATCTATGCTCACATAGAAATGTAGTCTTGTAGGAGTGTAATGCGATTCTACAATTTGGGGAAACTTCATACAATCTACAGGTAAATCCCATGTTTTCATTACTATAGACTTATTAACTATGGGTCATTAATTATTTAACCCCCATAAGAAAAATGTATATATATTAACATTAGATATGGGTGTTAATCCACATTCCTAAGTTAATTTATAACTCATAACCAAAATTTTACTGCAACCATGTAATGCATATGGTGGTGGATGGGATCCATGATTTCACCTTTATTATCAAATGATTTTACCTTTGTCATCACAACTTGATCCCTCTAGGTTTGGGTCTCTAGGACTCATCATATTAAAGTCTAGAAATCACAATCGTCACTAGGTATGCACTAGTCATATCCTAAAGTAAATTTATGGAATGACTCACCATATTAACTAGTTGTTAAACTCGATTATACAGGGTATTAGGTTGGTAATTATCCATGTTCGCAAAGTCTGGACAAGCCACAACTTATGATCTAGATTATTTTTGGCACGAAATGAGAGAGACGATATAATAAATAAATGTATAGAGATATATCATATATAAATAATATAACAAATATTTATCAGAGATATAAACCTAAACATAAAGATACAGTAATACACAATTTCTATTAATGAGCGAAATGTACAAGACTCTAAAATTATAGAGTGGAAGACTCGCTAGAATGGTGGAAGCTTATCTCTGAGAAGAGATGTGACAACTACTCACATTAAAAAGAAGATTATTATTACCATCAGGATCCAAAAGGATTTTTAACATAAAGGAATTCCAAAACCCTAACCCTGAAATATGAAAAGTCAATAGTTTTGTGGACCCCGTTTTGGGTAGTTTGGTGTATCAATTTCTCGAGGGCATAACTTTGGCATACAATCTCTGTTTTGGGTTCACGATAGCTCATTTGAAAGGTATCATCGAGGATAATAATTTTTGGGGATAAATGAGAGCATTTGACTATTATTGAGGTGCTCAATCCTGAATAAACTTCATTTAGGACCTTAAAATATCCCTGGAAGTTCAGGAACCGAGAAATTGCTAAAAATAGTAAATTGCTAGAAGACTATTTTGATCCAATTGGAATAGGTGCATGGCCACCGATATCCATGTGGATAAATCCTACCTACATAGGAAGCAATGGAATCCATTGAGTTCCCGGGGGGAGAGGGAAAAGCGTTTGTTGAATCTGCATCTTGATGAGTTGCTTTCCTTGCTAGAGAAGTTGTGTTTATTAGTTTGTTGAAGGTTGTCATGAACCTATGGCTGGAAGGGTTGGACCTCTTTACCAGTATGGCTACATGAGATGACTATGTGCATAAGGAATCCTTGCGATTTTCTTCAATCTTGTCGACCTTCTTCTACTGGATAGAAGGTGCTTGGATTGAGGCTACAATGGTTGCGTTGTTCTTTTGCACACCTTTTGAATAGACTATGAAGAAGTTGAATTTGGTAGTATGAGATACTAAGTTGCGGAACTGTTTAGGTGAGACAATAGTTGGAACTACCTATGGTATCCTGTAGAGATGACCCCCTAGAGTAAAAATGACACTACGGGATAGAGACTCATAAATATCATGGTGCTTCCACATATATGAATGGCCCAAAAGAAAATCACATACATCCAGTGGGGAAACATCACATAATACCTCATATTTGAAGGGATGGATGCCATATGAAAATTGACACTATTGGATTACACGAAGATCTTATCCATAGCAAGGCCACCCGATGTTTTATGATTGCGAGTGTGGTGTTGTCAAAAATCCAAAATGTTTGACGACCTCTACTTATATGAGGTTCTTATGGATTTTTCTATCAACAATAAAATGCAGCGCAGTCCCCTTCACCCATATCTATGAATTAAAAAGCGCTCCCCCTCCTCGGGATCTGTTGGTACTTCTAGTTGAATTGTTGTGGTTGTGACAGTAGCAGTGGGCTCTGCTTTGATGATCTATCTTCTACCATTATTTTCTGAATCATATTTTGAATCAAGTTTGCATCCTTGTGTTTGATCTTGGCCACCAATGATTTTTTTGAGCAACATTCGTTAGTGTTGTGCCAGGGGATTTTGTGGAAATCGTACCAATTTTCAGTGTCCTTCTTCATCTTTTCATTACCCTTCTTTTATTGTGGCTTGGACTAGTTTTATGAAGGTTGGTTGTTAGGGTCTTCTTTACCATGATTTTTTTTATGTATATTTGTAGACCCGAACTCCCACTTGTTCTAGTGATTAAATTTTTACTCGATTTTAAAAACATATCGATAAGAAACACCGAGTGATGAGATGTCCAGAAAATCCATTTCAGTTTGGATGTATTTCTGTAGATCCCCAGGGTATTTCATAACCAAATTTCACTCAGAGTCTTTGATACCCGGCTTGGTGCGCAAGGTATGGAAGGTATTGGTGAACTTCGACACTTCTTGGCCCCTCTCTTCATGTAGTGTGATCAATATCATGTAGTGTCCATCATAGTTACCAACAGGGTAATATTGTTCCTTGACCACATCCACAAAAAAATCCCAAGTAGGTTCGGCCCCATATATTCCAAACTACTCCATGGAAATTTTCTCCTAGTAAGTTTACCACCAATTTTTGACATGGGGAAGATCCTTAAGGAGTGAGAAAGTGATCTTTTCCCCGTTGGAGAAATTATGAACAAATAAATAACCTTCTAGAATATTTAACCATTTTTCTAGGGACTCTGCATTTATCTGTCCTTCAAATACGGGGATATCAAAATTAAATTGTACCTTGAAAGGAGAGGTGCCTCCAAATTGGCCTCTTGATGAATACACACCTTTTATTATTGACATGTGTTGAAGGATGTGGGGAAAATTCTCCATCATTTTGTCCCTCTGTCCCGTGAGAGCTTGCTCAAGCAACAAATTAATAGAATCAATTTCTTTGTCATTTTTATTTTCTTCAACCATGGAGGTTTTCTTGGGTGTGTGGGAGATATTTTACTTAAGAGAGACAAGCTTGAGACCCAACTTTCTATACTCAAACCTCATTGGGGACATGCACTAAAAACACGATCAAGAACATCCTACTCTGATACCACTGATCTGGATTATTTTCGACATAAAATGAGAGCGGAGATATAATAAAGAAATGTACAAAGATATATCATATATAAATAATACAACATATATTTATCATATATATAACCATAAACACATAGATACATTAATACACATTTTTTATTAATGAGAAAAATATACAAGACTGTAAAAATACATAGTGAAAGACTTGCTAGAATGGTGGAAACTTATATTTAAAAAGAGAAGTTATGGATACTCACATTCGCAAGAAGATGCCTATTAAAATGAGGCTCCATCCTTTTTAACATAAAGTAAATCCAAAACCCTAACCCTGGAAGATGAAAAGACAACAATTTTTTGGACCCCATTTTGGGTAGTTTGTTGTATCAACTTCTCGAGGGAGTAACTTTGGCATACAATATATGTTTGGGGTGCATGATAACTCGTTGGAAAGGTATAATCGAGGAGATTAATTTTGGAGGTTCAATGAGAGATTCTATGTTTAATTGATGTGCTATATACTGAAAAAACTTCATTTAGGCCCTCAAAATGGCCCTGGAAGTTTAGGAACAAAAACCTACTAAAAATAGTAGATTTCCAGAAGACAGGTTTGATCCAGTTGGAATAGGTGGGTGGCCACCAATATCTACTTGGATAAACTTCATGTCATTACTCCCCTTTGGCCTGTTACACTCTAGTTTTACACAATATTGTTGACGAGAGTTTATGACACATCATCAACTGGAAGGGAAGATCTGGACTAGGGTTGTCTATTTAACCCAAACCGTTTGGGAGAATATACCCTGAGGGGTTTTATGTATCCGTTAGCCAAATAGGATTCTCAAATAGTTAAGATATGTAAACTAACTAAATGTGCAATCAACATTAATACAATTGCTTAACTAATAGTAGTATTATATACAATAGATATATACAATTACAAGGTTTAAAATAAAGCCTCATGAAAATGATTTGTTTTCAACTAATGGATTGGAACAAGATGAAAAAAAATAAAATTATACTATAAATGACAAGATAATAAACAATGAATGAATAATATTATAAATTATATAACGTTAATGGACAAAGAATTTAACATTTAAATAATGTAATTATTATCCATTCGCAAATCAACAAATCAAACAAAATATAAACTAACTAACCTGAGGTTGATCAACAATACTAAGTTATATTCATCTTTATGTGTTTTTAGAAGCTCCTCTTAACATGTGTCAAGCATAAATCTATGATTAAAGCAAGAACGATACTTCCTAAAACAACTCAAGGAAGTTTTTCAAGTTTCGCAACAAATCTGCGATGACAAAAAGACAAATAAATTTTATCTCATGTGACTTTAAAATGTCCAATCGCTAAAAATTGAAATAAACTTCGACCCTCAGCAACTGGTATTATCAACTATCCAACATTATACGTAAAATAAAAATGTATCAATAGATGATTAACCACAGATATTAAAGGAACCAAAATATAATGAACCGCATAAATGAAAAATAGCATGAAAAATTATATGCAGAACAATCTAAAGAAAGTTCAATACAAATAAAGTTTCATATTTAGAAATTATATGAGAAACAATATTAACATTGCACAGTCTACCTAAGGAAAAAATCCAAAGAGTAAACTGTATACCATATATTTTCAATATAATAAGTTCATGATAAGGTCCAAAATGAATTTTTGGGATAATAGACTCTTAAAGATTGAAAACATTAATACACAAATGATAGCAATTAACCATGTATTGATAAAACAGACTAAAGCTAATTTAAATCAATACATAACAATTACTCAAAGAATATGAAGATATTATAATGAAAACAAAACCATTTTACTCACAGGACAAAAGTCATTAAGCAACCTGAAATTCCATATTCTTCTTCGAAAATACTAGACCATTCTCCCAAAGATTCCAACCATCCATTACTCCATTTGAAAAGAAAAAAGTTTACAAAAGACATAATTTACTAAAAAGAAAGGATAAAAATAATCCTCTCAATTTCGTCTATTGCCTTGGCTCTGAACTTTCTCATATATTTATGCCATGAATGAATAGTCTGGGTGTCACTAATAATTTATGCCACCTAAAATTTTCCTCGTAAAGAGACACAAATATCTCTCAAATAGTGCATTTGTTTGAGAAAATGCTCGTGATTAAGTTAAATGGGTCCATTATGAAGATGTGTTTTCAACCATTTCTTCAGATTCCTTATGGTTTGGCTACAATCAATCTCAAAAAATCATTTGTCTGTTCTTGAACGCATTTCCAAATCTTATCTCTTGTTGCTCATAAATTATTTGCATCAATCCAATATTACTTTTGGATCAATTATCTTGAACGTATTTAGATAATAAAATCAAGCCATGATCAGATCTGTACCAAATAACCGATAATAGAAACCTATGAAACAAAAATAAACCAAATTAATAACCTAAAAATTATGAATAAAACAAAATCTAGAGCAATAAATTAAAATGAATTTAAACTATCAGTTCTAAAAAAATATTGTTTATATTTTCCTTCCAAATATGATCTTAAAATTCTAGAAGCTTCAAGTTGATGGAGAGGAGAAAAATATTAATTTTGGTTTTTCACAAAATCAAACAAATGATAGATAATTATTTTTATTTTATTTTGAAATGAGATGCAAACTGACAAAATAATTTAATTAATTAAACCTACAAAATTATTTTGTGAAAATGATCACTAATGAGCAAAAGACGAAAACATAATCATAATTTAAACGAAAGTAAACAATTGATAAAAAATAATGTTTTCATTTAAATTAAGATTTCTATGTTCGTTTCTCCCTCATTCAAATTTGATCAAATGTGAAAAAATGTCATAGAAAAGATGTGTCGCAATAAATGTTCTTCCTGTAAAATCATTGTTATTAATCCATGTCTTCAACCAAACCATTCTCATAACAGATAAATTCAATAAGGAAGAGGTAATAACAAACTCCCAAATTATGAAGGTCGTCCATCAACATCAAAACTTTGTAGAAAGAAAAACAAAATGGCATTTGAATTTCACAAAATGAAAACCCCAAAAAAGAAAATAATATAAAATAAAACCAACCTTGAAACAAAGCAAACCAATACCAATCCAATCAAGTCAAAGGAAAAAAAAAACCCGAAGAATCCAAGTAAAATTTCGAGGGACCCTAGATTTTCATTAAAAATAAAGAAGGGGGTTGTTGGCGTCCAACAAATGGAGACTCACTGGGAAGTTATATCTGACCTATTAAACATTCATTGCAGGGAAGAAGAATAAGAATTGGATATAATTTTAAGCTTCTTTGAAACAAATCCACTTTAATATTACACAATATTAAGATTAGGTCATATTTATAGAAAAATATCATAAAAGAAGAAAATAATGCTTTTACATAGGATTATAACATGAAGTTTCATTTTAATCAAAGAGTCATGATGTTTATAAAAGGACTTCAATACCATTGACAGAGCCACTGCTGCCAGCAGATGTCCATAGCCTCGACAAAGATGTCATTTAACCCACTCGAATGCTTTAATCCCATCCAACAGTTGTATCCACATGATATATACTTCCATAAAACTTAATTTAAAATCATATACCTGCTACCTCTCAACTCAACATTGCTTCATTCCCAATAGGCTTGTTCAGTACCCTGACGAAGTTGTCTTGGTATTATGTGTTCATTTACCCGCTTCCAGCGAGCCTGTTCAGTACCCTAACGGATTTACACACACTTCCCACACTTAAGTGTTTCCAAATCTCTTATGCCACTTTTAAATAATAATACAATTATAGATTTATTGATGACAAAGAGAGTGAGGTGATACTAGAGGTTAATTGCAATACAGGTGAACAATTGATCATTTTTTTTTTCTTCTTTCAAAACTTGAAGTTTTATCATGGTTTAGAGATTTTAGATTTCAGTTAACAAATCATCTAGAGAACGGGGAAGCACTTAAAAGTGATATTTTAAGAACATGGATGGTGTAAAAATTCTAAGGATAATCGTAATTCCTAAAGATCTTGACACATTTCATGGGTAATACTCTGACAAAGACTGTTTAGGATTTCATAGTACTCAACTGACTTACAAATTAATTATCTGAGTTGAACCTTAACATTAGAAACTATTTGAACTGTTTCAAATTGATTTTAAAAACAAAATTATTGAAATGAATTCTTCCTTAGACAATCACTCTTTGATCAGAAATATATTGATTCAAAAATAGAAACAAGAAGAATGTTCAATCAAAGAAAGCAAGAAAAAAACACACACACACACAAATCAAACCGAACTAGATTTTATTAATGGGATTAAAAATCAAAAGTATATCAAAACAAACAAAATCAAAATAGAAAAAGCTCACTTTTAAAAAGAATTTGACCAAAAACAAAAGCAGACCATCCTCTCATAGAGAAAGAGGATCAAAAGAAAGAACAACATAGTTCAGAGTTTTGCATATAGGAAGGTTCTTTTCTTAAGATAGTGATGCATGATACATCATTTTGACCAAGATTATTATTAAAAGTCACAAAAATCCTTAACCAAGATGAGCACAATTATGTGTAGTGGTAAGATATGTTTGTTAGGGTAAAACTAAGATCAAATCCCTAATCTATTTATTAATTATTCATAATATATGAAATCATTGCATGATGCTGCCAAGTTTTGAAAAATAAACATTTAATCAAGACATCCACGAAAAGGAAAAATAAAGGAATTGAAAGAATACTTCCTTGACAACATTAAGATGATGGTTCTCTTTTCATAACCACGTGCCTTCATAACTGCATTATTCAAAAGGAAAAAGTAAAAAGGCAAGAAAAACCCAAAAGGACTCTATTCCTACACTTACTCTAACTCCTACATAGATCAAAATGCTAAGTAAAATCATATTTCTAGTGCAGCCACAATGTAACGTCCTGCTCTGGCGCACTGGCAAAACTTATTCTTTGAGGACACTTGCTCGCAAGTGATCTGGATTTTTATGATGATGAACCACTTAACCTTGATGATGATGCGTTATGATTGATGACATGATGTTTTACTATTGCTGTATACAGGTGCTATTGACTCAGTTTATTTGAGTGTGCGGGGTTTTTGACCTGGAGGATGTCGAGGCATTGACGGAACCCTTGGACTCTGGATTGAGTCAGGGAGTGTGATGTTGAGTTGATTTATTTACCATGATATTTATTGATTTGATGATATGTTGTTGACATGTCTTGACATGATGGTTGATGATGCAGGATGACGATAGCTTGCCGACCAGACTCACATATCGAGTAAAGGGGCCACACACGAGTTCCAGAGAGATTGAGGGAGAGGTGTGGACAACAGCCCTGCCACAACCTACTAGCACTCCCTCCGTGGCTCGAACTGTAGGTTAACGATTACCTAGTTCGAGAGGATCCACGATGCCGTGAGGGCAGACTGCGACAATCGCTCACGACGATTCTAAGGGGTGCACAATAAGGCGGGGGCCTTATTCCTTAGATCCCTTAGTCTCCCACAAGTTCACCTGGCGGAGTGTTGACTCCAGGGGTTATAGATGTCTATCAATCTGTCAAGTCAGCGAGTGGCACCCTTGGAGCACGTGGTGCATCCTGAAGGGCACGTCACGCAAAGAAATACAAGTCAGCGAGTGGCACCCTTGGAGCATGTGGTGCATCCTGAAGGGCACATCGCGCAACAGAAGCAAACGAGGCGAGTGGCACCCTTGGAGCACGTAGTGCGTCCTGAAGGGAACGTCGAATGGATGATGATGATGAGACAACCTAGATGACCCTAAGACCTTAACGCCTGATAAAATTCTTAAAACGAC
>ML805873.1:14032-38474 GCA_009831015.1 Picea engelmannii
AAGTAATGAGGGAAATAAATTAAGTGAAACCCATGGCTTTTAAATGATAAAGAATAAATAAAATTTATTAAAGTGTGGGAGTATAAAAGCTAGGAATTTAAAAATATATTGAAAAGATTAAAAACCGCATTTATCTTTTGGGTTTAAAAATAAAAATAAGAAGAGAGAATTAAATAATAAAATTAAAGAAACTAGAAATAAAGGAAACTTAATAATGGAAAGTAGGGGACATAGGGTAAAAAGCAAAAATGAATCAACATTTAGGAGTTACTAAAAATCAACAACTTCGTTTTAGGAAATTTATTAAAAGCATGAGAGGGGATCTAGGAACCCTAGGAGTAATTTAAGGAGCGATTTTTGGGGGAGTGAGGGAATTGAGTCTTTTAATTATTAAAAAGAAATTAATTTTTGGAGAACCATAGGGATGAGAAACACTTGGACGGAAAAGAATGTTCCGAGGTTTGTCATTAAAAATTAATTTAATAATAATTTAGGAAAGTAGGTGGGTCTCAAATTTCTATAAATGAAGGGGAAAAGAAGGAAGAAGGGAGGAATGGTTAGCGTAACCTTACGCTGCCGAATTGTGGCTTGACAGATTGCTTGTGAGGAGTTGGGTTTATCTCAGCTGTGTTGGAGTGGTAGCTCAGTCGTGGAGGTGAGCTGAGAAGCTAGTCTTATCTCTGGTTCTGGTGTGGCCCCTTTGCGGCTCGGGGGGCTACGGGGGAAGCAGACTACCCCTAGCGTTTGGCTGGGAGGTACCGGTGAGTCCTCTACGGTTGGCAAGCGAGAGGAGTACGAAGAGCGGGACGCGGCACAAAGCGCGGGACGTCAATCCGAAGGGAGGGGGCGACAAGGCACATGTACGCTTTTCATCTGTATGGTAGAAGGAGTTGTTTATCATGATGTTTTGAAAATTTCTGATATTGATATTATAGTATTCTGGAAATTGTCTGTAATTACTACCATTTGCATTCTAGATATTGTCTGTATTGTTATCACTTATCTCCTGGAATTTGCTGGAATTGATGTTGATGCAAACATTTGCATCTGAACATTGTCTGTAATGTTATCACTTGCCTGCTGAATTTTGTCGAAATTGACATCGTTGTATTATGGAATGATCTGCATTTTAAATGCCTTAATGCTCTGTGTTTTTGCTAATATTTGGGGCATATTGATCTGTGTCTAAAATACTTTAATGTTCTGCGTTTTTACCGAGATATGGGGTGTTGTGTTTATCAGTGTTAAATGTTTTATTGGTCTGCATTTGCCGATATCTTGGGTGTTTTTGAGTTTCATTGTATGCGTTGGGCAATAGGTATTGGGCATTCTTATCATTACGGTGGGCGTTTTTTTTAACAATCATTTTGGGCGTTTTCACCCTTTACCGTGAGCATCATTTCGTTCTGTATACTGTGGTTGGGCATTTTTGGCAAACTGTTGTTGGGCGTGTTGCGACAACCATTTTGGTCGTTTTCACCCTTTACTGTGAGCATCATTTCGTTCTGTATACTGTGGTTTGGGCGTTTTTGGCAAACTGTTGTTGGGCGTGTTGCAACAGTTAATTGGGTGTTACATTTATGTATAGTGAGCATTGTTATGTGGGCGTTCTGTCCAGACAGAGCCTCCTTTACAGTCCGTTTTGTCTCAGGGGTCGACGTGTTACTGGTAAATCCCAATCTAATTGCAAATTGAATGCCCAACCGACTTCCCTTACCTTTCATTTTACTTCTGTATCTGCGTTCCTCCATTTGGGGCGAATTCACAGTGCGTTTTCCTCTAGGGTCTACGCTTATTTGCCTACTGTGGAAATTACTCATTTCATGGGCGTCTTGTAGGCGTTTGCTTGTTTACCTGTGACTGCGATTGAATTTACCCTTGCCAGCTTAAATGTCACCAAAATCTGTACTTGATTTTGCTTGTTTCTTGATCCTCTTCTTGCTGGGAGTTCCGATTCCTTGATGGGCGTTTTTATGATTATTTGTGGGCGTTTCCATTTAAATTGTGTGTTCTCCTTGCTGCGGATATTTCTTGGCGTTTGGTAATGCACTGTATTGCTGGGTCAATGATCTGCATTTACAGTATGCTCTGTGTTACAGTATGCTCTGTGTTTATAGTATCTTGGCAACGAATAATGAAAATCTAATTACTGCAATCTGGTGTATCCTGGCAATGAATAAATGTAATCTAATTAATGCAAACTGGTGTATCCTGGCGTCCAATGGGTAAATACAAGTCTGGTGTATCCTGGCGAATTAATGGTATGCATATCTAATTGCGCTCTGAATGCAAATTTGAATCCCATTACTCGTTTTATCTCCTGGGGTCTGCGTTTGTTGTTGGGTCTGCGTTCCTCATTCTGACAACTGGAGCAGAATCATCATGACCACTACCTTCCATAATCGATTTTTATTCTCATCAATGCTAAGATTGTTATTTATTATCTATCGTCGTTGTTGGTTAATAATGGGTTGTGTCAACTAAAAGGAATAGTCATGCTCCTTGCCTTCTAGATCGATATTCCTCATTTAGTTAAATGGATTATTTTATTATTAATATTTTCCATTTGTCATTTAATTTCACTACCAAGTTAGTTCTCAACGAAGAAGAAAAATACCTATATTTTGCTACAGCATAAAAGGGAAAATGATATGGCACGCATATGTCAATGCATAAATATTTAATTTCGTAATTAATACATTGTGAAATATGAAATTGCATCGTGCTTACCATATGGACAAATTGCAGGGTTAGAGTGGAAAGGTATGACCTTTTATAATTCAATGTTATTGTAATTAGAAGTGAAATGATATGGCTACCTCATTATAACGTTAGTGTAAACTATTGATATTGACATTAGGGACCACTAATTAAATTATGAGGTTATTTTTGTCCTTTTTAAATGTTGATACCTTAGATATGACCCTTTTGAATATCTTTACATAGGGTGCCTTTTAGAAATTCTGTTATTAAATAATGTCATTTTAAGGATTGTCAATAATGATGTTTAAGCGATATTTTAACATTTGTTTAACCGCAATGATAATACTTGTTCAATTGCAAGGTTAATAATTGTTTTTATTGAAATGTTAATGATGAGGTTAAGCGCAATGTTAATATTTGTTTAACCGCAATGATAATACTTGTTCAATTACAATGTTAATATTTGTTAAATTGAATGTTATTAATGACGTTTAAAGCGCAATATTTTAAGGTCATTGTAAAGTATGGTAATAAATTGGGAGGCAAGGTGAGATAATATGGAGAATCTGGCTAGTGTTCAATCACGGATGAGTCTTAGACATTGACTTGTCATTAATTTAATGGTCGAAGTTCGAGTCCTTGTCTTGCGCCTTATGTAGAAGACGTGGTTGCTCTTTCGTCTATGGTTGCGTCGGGTTGTAAAAATTTGTTGATTGGTTTGCATGTGTCGGGTGGGATATAGATACCTTCTGTGGCCTTAGCAGATCTGTCTTAGTGCATTTTTCTATGTAAAGGATCCAGTGCCGTATCAAGAGTCTCGAGCCCTTTAAAGGCAGGGTTCCACTCTTGCGACAGACCTGACGGAGGATACTAGTTTCTGCCTGAGCAGTCGGCCAGGAGCCTGTCTAATCTTCTTTCGAGAAGACATAAGACTAAAAGCCCTGGTTTTCTGTGCAGAGATAGTAAACTCCATTGTTGGATTCTTCCATCTGTGACTGTACTGTACTTATCACCTGGTATCGTTTCCTGCTTACGGCTGCTAGTAGTGCGCCTTATGTCTAGGGGCGTTTATTGCTTGATGTCACTGTGATTCGTCGGGGTTGCCTTGTGGTGTTCGTCTAGTTTGCGTCTTGTTTGAGGTCGGGTTACTAGTTTCTTCCTGAGCAGTCGGCCAGGAGCCTGTCTAATCTTCTTTCGGGAAGACATAAGACTAAATGCCCTGCTTTCCTGTGCAGAAATAGTAACCCTAACACCATAATTTCTTCCCTCTATGTTCTTACTGTGCGTCCCCAGAATGTCTTATTGTTTGTGCTGTGCGTCTTTTGCCTGTGATCGTATATTGTTGCAGTTACTCATTGTGTGCTTTCAGTTTTGCCTTGTCATGGTTTCGTCTTGTTGGTTGTCCAGTGGCGTCGTACAGTTAGGTGTGTTGTTACTTCTACACGCGTGCACACACTTAAAGAAAAAAAAAATTGCACCTGTCACTAGAATGGTTGTCGTAACGAGGCGGTTCGTTACATATGGTATCAGAGCGGGTTCGACCCACGACTTGGGATTCGCTACGAGTTCCGTTGACATGATTATGATTGATTATTCTATCGCTGATCGAGTTGATTGTGTATGTGCAGTAAATAATGGTTAGAGGACGCTGCGGAGGAAGATGACGAGGTGCTAGGGGAGGAGGCGTGACGCCTCCAACAACATCCACGCCTGAGGGGTCTAACCCCCAGGGAGGCAAACAGGTCCTTGGACAGGAGCAGATTGTAGTGGTCGATGTTGTGGGGATGATGAGATCTTTCTAGCGCATGTCCGAGGCATTGATCAATAGATTGGACAGAGATGAGGCCAGGGCATCGGAACCTTCTAAGGTTCCGCTGCGCGCACCGACCGTTACTGGTAGCATTCACCGTGAACTCGAGAAGGGGAAATTTCCCGAGTTCTTTGGTGCCCCGGACGGTGCAGCTGCTGAGGCATGGTTGGAGAATATGGCGATGTGCTTTGTACTTCACGATTATACCTCCAACATGAAGGTCCGCATGGAGATCTTTCAAGTAAAGGGGAGCGCTCTTCTATGGTGGAAGACGCTCCTACCGCAGCTGAACATGGCCGTCGAAGACATGTCATGGGAACTGTTCGAGGAACGGTTCCGGGAGAGGTATCTTTCTGAGGAATTCATTGAGCGTCATCTCAATGAGTTCAACGCCTTATGACAGGGAGGTCGTATAGTGCCCGAGTATGAGGCACGTTTTATGGAGCTGCTCCGGTATGCTCTGCACCTGAACACAGAGAAGCTCAAGGTCAACAGGTTTGTGTTTGGCCTTAATGGTAGCCTGCGTGCAACGGTTAGGATTCTGATGCCTCAAACCTTGCATGACGTTGTCCAAAAGGCCCTCATAGCAGAGGAGGAGCTTATCAGTGGGGGTCAGACCAGGACTCCAGCGAGACCTGCAGGGCAGGGTTCATCTGGTACGTCGCAATAGCAGACACCAGCGAGACACACGCGGGGGTATCGTGGCTTCCATAGGGGATCCACTTTTTCTACACCTCGACGACCGTCGCCTCAGCAGCGGACACCCTACCGAGGACCATAGCAGCAGCAGCAGCGTCGCCCGCAGCAACAACAGTTTAGGCCTGTTCAGCAGAACAGACCAGCGTTCTAGGTCGGTGGGCAGTCATCTTCTACTTCAGGTACCAGGACTACATGGCCGAAGAAGGGGTTTTGGACGTGTGGGGAGCCACACTACTAGCGCGACTGTCCTGTGGAGAGGACCAGGGCGTCCGGATCAGCCGGACCTACTACAGTGGGAGATATGGGCAAGGCCCATCGGATTCATGCAGCGGTGAATAACCGCCAGGCAGAGCACGAGTCGACTGTGCTCGAGACGACAGGTACTGTCGCTAACCAGACCCTTAGTATTTTGATAGACCCAGGAGCTACTGAGAGTTTCATTTCTGGTGCAGCGCTAAAAAGGATTAAGGTCAAGGTAGTCGAACAGGACGAGTTTAGCTTCATGGAGATGGCTTCGGGAGCCAAACAGAAGGTCGGAGGAAAGGTTACGGGCTGTGCCCTTAACCTGGGAGAGTTTGTCACGAGGGTCAACTTGTACATCACGATCTTAGGATCTTATGATGTCGTGATTGGCATGGATTGGTTGGAATCGCATGAGGCGATACTCAATTGTAAGACGAAACGGTTGAGCTTAGTCGATGAAGAAGGACATAGACGTGTGATAGTAGGACAGAACCAGGGAGTATCTCCGAGGTTCGTCTCTTCCTTATAGTTACGGAAGAGTATGGGCAAGGGGTTCAAGCTTTATGCGATCCTTGCGCTAAACGAAAAGGGAGTAGCAGAAGGTCTAGAACACCTTTCGGTGGTGAAGGAGTTTGCGGACGTATTTCCATAGGAGTTGCCTGGGATGCCACCAAAAAGAGAATTGGAGTTTACTATAGACCTGAAACTGGGGACTGAACCGATAGAGAGAACGCCTTATCGGATGTCGACCCCGGAGTTGCAAGAGTTAAAAATGAAACTGAAGGAGTTGCTGGACCTGGGACTGATACGTCCTAGTGTGTCACCGTGGGGTGCACCCATTATTTTCATTCGGAAGAAGGACGGATCATGGAGGCTTTGCATTGACTATCGTCAACTGAACTAGGCTACAATCAAGAATCAGTACCCCTTACCAAGAATTGACGATCTGTTTGATCAAATGAAGGGTGCGACGGTGTTCTCTAAGATCAATTTACGATCAGGGTATCACCAGTTACGGATCAAGGAGGATGACGACCCTAAGACCGCTTTTAAGACAAGATTTGGACATTACGAATTTACTGTTTTACCATTTGGACTGACAAATGCCCCAGGGGTATTTATGAGCTTGATGAACGGGGTGTTCCACGAGTACTTGGACAAGTTCGTCCAAGTATTCATTGATGATATTTTGATCTACTCTCGGACGACAGAGGAGCATGACGAACACTTGCGCTTGGTACTATAGTGTTTGCGAGAGCACAAATTGTATGGGAAGTTGTCCAAATGCTCTTTTTATCAATCGAGGATTCACTACTTAGGGCATGTCATCTCCGACGAAGGTATCGCCGTGGATCCAGCCAAGGTTGAGGCTATTATGGAATGGCCTGCGCCAACGAATGTCACAGAAGTGCGTAGTTTTATGGGTTTAGCCGGATACTATCGATGGTTTGTCGAGGGATTTTCGAAGATAGCAAGTCCGATCACGGAATTGCAGAAGAAAAAATAGAAGTTTGTTTGGACAGAGAAATGCGCGGAAGCATTTCAGAGGCTTAAAGATTTGTTGACAACAACACCGATATTAAAGGTCCCTGACATGGATGCAAACTTCTTGGTATGCACTGACACATCCAAGGAAGGTTTAGGCGGAGTCTTGATGCAAGACAGACGAGTAATTGCTTACATCTCGAGAAAACTGAGAAGGCATGAGGAAAACTACGCGACGCATGATTTGGAGTTATTAGCCATCGTTTATGCCTTAAAGGTATGGAGACACTACCTTATTGGACGAAAATTTGAATTAAAAACTGATCATTGTGGATTACAACACATTTTTACACAAAGCGACCTGAACGCACGACAACGGCGTTGGTCTGAATTGCTTAGCGAGTACGACTTCGAGATTACTTACATAAAGGGAATAGTGAACCGAGTGGTGTATGCTTTGAGTCGGAGACCACGGATCTTTTTAGTGTTGCCTCTTCAGACGAATCTACGTGAGAAGATTCTCGCTTTACAGCGTGACGATGACTGGTACAAAGAAGTCGGAGATTTTATCGGAGAAAACACTATGATGGTACCACGATATGAGGGATTTACCTTTGACCGCGATGGTTTATTGAGGTTTAGAGGTCGGATTTACGTACCGCCAAACGGCGAGTTGAGGATGTTGATCCTGAGCGAGGCTCATAGAGCAGTTTACATGGCTCACCCGGGAGTTACGAAGATGAGGGCAGACCTTAAGCCCTTGTTCTTCTGGAAAGGAATGAAGGCCGACATAGTCAACTTTGTGGCTAGATGTCTCGAGTGTCAGTAGGTAAAGGATGAACATAGACACCCGGCAGGATTACTTCAACCACATGCCATTCCGAAATTGAAATGGGAAGTCATTTCGATGGATTTTATTGTTGGGTTGCCACTGACGGCAAGGAGACATGACTCAATTTTTGTAGTAGTAGACACTCCGACGAAGAGTTCTCACTTTATTCCGGTGTGTACGACGTATCAAGCACCTGACATAGTGAGATTTTTCATTAGTGAGATTGTGAGGCTACATGGCATGCCTAAGAGGATTATATCTGATCGAGGATTGGTGTTTACCGAACGATTTTGGACGAGTTTCCAAGAGGCCTTGGGAACTCAACTTAATTTTAGTACTGCATATCACCCAGAGACTGACGGACAGACAGAACGTACGAACCAAACCTTGGAAGACATGTTGCGCATGTACATGATGGACCAACAAAAGCGTTGGGAGGAATTCTTGCCTCTCGTAGAGATCGCTTACAACAACAGTTACCCGAGCACCATTAAGATGGCACCTTTTGAGTTTCTTTATGGGAGACCGTGTCAGACGCACTTGAGTTGGGATCGGCTTGAGGATAGGGTCCTGGTGGGACCAGAAGCGATCCAAGAAATGGAAGAGAAAATGCAAACCATAAGACAAAGGATAAAAGAAGCGCAAGATCGATAGAAGAGTTATGTTGATGCGCACCGTGTCGACCGTAGTTACGAGGTCGGCGATCGAGTCTTCTTGTGGGTTAAACCACATAAGAGTTCGATCAAGTTTGGAAAGGGAGCTAAAATCTCTCCTGGGTTCGTGGGACCTTTCAAGATTGTGGAGAGAAAGGGGTCTGTGGCCTATCGACTAGCCTTGCCTGATTCTTTGAGGCGTATGCATAATGTTTTTCATGTATCAATTTTGAGACATTATATTAGTGATCCTACACACGTGATTGACATGAGTTCCTTGCAGGTATCGGACGAGGGAGCGCTCACGGCTGAGCCAGTCCACATTTTAGATCATCGCTTTCGACAACTACGACGTCAAACGGTAGATCAGGTCAAGGTCCAGTGGGACAGTTATAGTCCGCACCCGGCGACCTGGGAGGACGCATATGATATGCGCCAGCAGTTTCCATTTTTGTTTGATAGATAGACTTATGATACTATGGTACTTATGATATTGTGGTACATTTATTTCGGCATTTATACTGAGAAACTTCGGGACGAAGTTTATACCAAGAGGGGGTGTATGTAACATCCCTCTCTAGCGCACTGACAAAACTTATTCTTTGAGGACACTTGCTCGCAAGTGATATGGATTTTTATGATGATGAACCACTTAACCTTGATGATGATGCGTTATGATTGATGACAGGATGTTTTACTATTGCTGTATACAGGTGCTATTGACTCAGTTTATTTGAGTGTGCAGGGTTTTTGACCTGGAGGATGCCGAGGCATCGACATAACCCTTGGACTCCGGATTGATTCAGGGAGTGTGATGTTGAGTTGATTTATTTACCATGATATTTATTGATTTGATGATATGTTGTTGACATGTTCTGACATGATGGTTGATGATGCAGGCTGATGATAGCTTGCTGACCAGACTCACATATGGAGTAAAGGGGCCACACACGAGTTCCAGAGAGATTGAGGGAGAGGTGTGGACAACAGGCCTGCCACAACCTACTAGCACTCCCGCCATGGCTCGAACTGTAGCTTAACGATTACATAGTTTGAGAGGATCCACGATGTCGTGAGGGAAGACTGCGACAGTCGCTCACGACGATTCTAAGGGGCACGCAATAAGGTAGGGGCCTTATTCCTTAGAGCCCTTAGTCTCCCACAAGTTCACCTGGTGGAGTGTTGACTCTAGGGGTTATAGATGTCTACCAATCCGTCAAGTCAGCGAGTGGCACCCTTGGAGCACGTGGTGCATCCTAAAGGGCACGTCGAGCAAAGAAATACAAGTCAGCAAGTGGCACCCTTGGAGCATGTGGTGCATACTGAAGGGCACGTCACGCAACAGAAGCAAACGAGGTGAGTGGCACCCTTGGAGCACGTAGTGCATCCTGAAGGGCATGTCACATGGATGATGATGATGAGACAACCTAGATGACCCTAAGACCTTAACGCCTGATAAAATTCTTAAAACGACTCCCCTAATTAAATTTTTACCCTGTTCAAATCAAAACCTAAATTAAAACATCTCTAAGATAAATTGGACAAGCCCTAAGAAAAGATCCTACAAAAATAAACCTAGGGCGTAAACTAAAACCCTCCTAGGTGTTAATTAAAGTCTTCTTAAAAGTAAAGGGGGTAAAGTAATGAGGGAAATAAATTACATGAAACCCATGGCTTTTAAATGATAAAGAAGAAATAAAATTTATTAAAGTGTGGGAGTATAAAATCTAGGAATTTAAAAATATATTGAAAAGATTAAAAACCGCATTTATCTTTTGGGTTTAAAAATAAAAATAAGAAGAGAGAATTAAATAATAGAATTAAAGAAACTAGAAATAAAGGAAACTTAATAATGGAAAGTAGGGGACATAGGGTAAAAAGCAAAAAGGAATCAACATTTAGGAGTTACTAAAAATCAGAAACTTCATTTTAGGAAAGTTATTAAAAGCATGAGAGGGGATCTAGGAACTCTAGGAGTAATTTAAGGAGCGATTTTTGGGGGAGTGAGGGAATTGAGTCTTTTAATTATTAAAAATAAATTAATTTTTGGAGAACCATAGGGATGAGAGACACTTGGACGACAAAGAATGTTCCGAGGTTTGTCATTAAAAATTAATTTAATAATAATTTAGGAAAGTAGGTGGGTCTCAAATTTCTATAAATGAAGGGGAAAAGAAGGAAGAAGGGATGAACAGTTAGCGTAATGTTACGCTGCTGAATTGTGGCTTGACGGATTGCTTGTGAGGAGTTGGGTTTATCTCAGCTTTGTTGGAGTGGTAGCTCAGCCGTGGAGGTGAGCTGAGAAGCTAGTCTTATCTCTGGTTCTGGTGTGGCCCCTTTGCGGCTCGGGGGGCTGCGGGGGAAGCAGAGTACCCCTAGCGTTTGGCTGGGAGGTACCGGTGAGTCCTCTACAGTCGGGAAGTGAGAGGAGTACGGAGAGCAGGACGCAGCACGAAGCGCGGGACGTCAATCTGAAGGGAGGGGGCGACAAGGCACAGGTACGCTTTTCATCTGTATGGTAGAAGGAGTTGTTTATCATGATGTTCTGAAAATTTCTGATATTGATATTATAGTATTCTGGAAATTGTCTGTAATTACTACCATTTGCATTCTGGATATTGTCTGTATTGTTATCACTTTTCTCCTGGAATTTGCTGGAATTGATGTTGATGCGAACATTTGCATCTGAACATTGTCTATAATGTTATCACTTGCCTGTTGAATTTTGCCGAAATTGACATCGTTGTATTCTGGAATGATCTGCGTTTTAAATGCCTTAATGCTCTGTGTTTTTGCTGATATTTGGGGCGTATTGATCTGCTTCTAAAATACTTTAATGTTCTGCGTTTTTACCGAGATATGGGGCGTTGTGTTTATCAACGATAAATGTTTTATTGGTCTGCGTTTGCCGATATCTTGGGCGTTTTTGACTTCCATTGTATGCGTTGGGCAGTAGGTATTGGGCATTCTTATCATTACGGTGGGTGTTTTTTTAACAGTCATTTTGGGCGTTTTCACCCTTTACCATGAGCATCATTTCGTTCTGTATACTATGGTTGGGCGTTTTTGGCAAACTGTTGTTGGGCGTGTTGCGACAGTCATTTTGGGCGTTTTCACCCTTTACCGTGAGCATCATTTCGTTCTGTATACTGTGGTTTGGGCGTTTTTGGAAAACTGTTGTTGGGCGTGTTGCAACAGTTAATTGGGTGTTACATTTATGTACAGTGAGCATTGTTATGTGGGCGTTCTGTCCAGACGGAGCCTCCTTTACAGTCCGTTTTGTCTCAGGGGTCGACGTGTTACTAGTAAATCCCAATCTAATTGCAAATTGAATGCCCAACCGACTTCCCTTACCTTTCATTTTACTTCTGTATCTGCGTTCCTCCATTTGGGGTGAATTCACAGTGCGTTTCCTCTGGGGTCTATGCTTATTTACCTACTGTGGAAATTACTCATTTCGTGGGCGTTTTGTAGGCATTTGCTTGTTTACCTATGACTGTGATTGAATTTACCCTTGCCAGCTTAAATGTCACCAAAATCTGTACTTGATGTTGCTAGTTGCTTGATCCCCTTCTTGCTGGGCGTTCTGATTCCTTGATGGGCGTTTTTATGATTATTTGTGGGCGTTTCCATTTAAATTGTGTGTTCTCCTTGATGCGGATATTTCTTGGCATTTGGTAATGTACTGTATTGCTAGGTCAATGATCTGCGTTTACAGTATGCTCTGCGTTACAGTATGCTCTGCGTTTACAGTATCCTGGCAACAAATAATGAAAATCTAATTACTGCAATCTGGTGTATCCTGGCAATGAATAAATGCAATCTAATTAATGCAAACTGATGTATCCTGGCATCCAATGGGTAAATACAAGTCTGGTGTATCCTGGCGAATTAATGGTATGCATATCTAATTGCGCTCTGAACGCAAATTTGAATCCCATTACTCGTTTTATCTCCTGGGGTCTGCGTTTGTTGCTGGGTCTGCGTTCCTCATTCTGACAACTGGAGCAGAATCATCATGACCACTACCTTCCAGATTTGATTTTTATTCTCATCAATGCTAAGATTGTTATTTATTATCTATCGTCGTTGTTGGTTAATAATGGGTTGTGTCAACTAAAAGGAATAGTCATGCTCCTTGCCTTCCAGATCGATATTCCTCATTTAGTTAAATGGATTATTTTATTATTAATATTTGCCATTTGTCATTTAATTTCACTACCAAGTTAGTTCTCAACGAAGAAGAAAAATACCTATATTTTGCTACAGCATAAAAGGGAAAATGATATGGCACGCATATGTCAATGCATAAATATTTAATTTCGTAATTAATACATTGTGAAATATGAAATTGCATCGTGCTTACCATATGGACAAATTGCAGGGTTAGAGTGGAAAGGTATGACCTTTTATAATTCAATGTTATTGTAATTAGAAGTGAAATGATATGGCTACCTCATTATAACGTTAGTGTAAACTATTGATATTGACATTAGGGACCACTAATTAAATTATGAGGTTATTTTTGTCCTTTTTAAATGTTGATACCTTAGATATGACCCTTTTGAATATCTTTACATAGGGTTCGTTTTAGAAATTTTGTTATTAAATAATGTCATTTTAAGGATTGTCAATAATGATGTTTAAGTGATATTTTAACATTTGTTTAATCGCAATGATAATACTTGTTCAATTGCAAGGTTAATAATTGTTTTTATTGAAATGTTAATGATGAGGTTAAGCGCAATGTTAATATTTGTTTAACCGCAATGATAATACTTGTTCAATTACAATGTTAATATTTGTTAAATTGAATGTTATTGATGACGTTTAAAGCGCAATATTTTAAGGTCATTGTAAAGTATGGTAATAAATTGGGAGGCAAGGTGAGATAATATGGAGAATCTGGCTAGTGATCAATCACGGATGAGTCTTAGACATTGCCTTGTCATTAATTTAATGGTCGACGTCCGAGTCCTTGTCTTGCGCCTTCTGTAGAAGACATGGTTTCTCTTTCATCTATGGTTGCGTCGGGTTGTAAAAATTTGTCGATTGGTCTGCATGTGTCAGGCAGGATATAGATACCTTCTGTGGCCTTAGCATATCTTTCTTAGTGCATTTTTCTGTGTAAAGGATCCAGTGCCGTATCAAGAGTCTCGGGCCCTTTAAAGGCAGGGTTCCACTCTTGCGACACACCTGACGGAGAATACTAGTTTCTGCCTGAGCAGTCGGCCAGGAGCCTGTCTAATCTTCTTTTGGGAAGACATAAGACTAAAAGCCCTGCTTTTCTGTGCAGAGATAGTAAACTCCACTGTTGGATTCTTCCGTCTGTGACTGTACTGTACTTATCACCTGGTGTCATTTCCTGCTTACGGCTGCTATTAGTGTGCCTTATGTCTAGGGGCGTTTATTGCTTGATGTCATTTTGATTCGTCGGGGTTGCCTTGTGGTGTTCGTCTGGTTTGCGTCTTGTTTGGGGTTGGGTTACTAGTTTCTGCCTGAGCAGTCGGCTAGGAGCCTGTCTAATCTTCTTTAAAGAAGACATAAGACTAAACGCCCTGCTTTCCTGTGTAGAAATAGTAACCCTAACACCATAATTTCTTCCCTCTATGTTCTTACTGTGCGTCCCCAGAATGTCTTATTGTTTGTGCTGTGCATCTTGTGCCTGTGATCGTATATTGTTGCAGTTACTCGTTGTGTGCCTTTAGTTTTTCCTTTTCATGGTTGCATCTTGTTGGTTGTCCAGTGGCATCGTACAGTTAGGTGTGTTGTTACTTCTACAGGCGCGCACACACTTAAAGAAAAAAAAAATTGCACCTGTCACTAGAATGGTTGTCGTAACGAGGCGGTTCGTTACACACAAGTGCATATTCAATCCTGCAAGGCATAGAAAGTCAAAAATCCGAATAAAAGAATGTAGTATTTTCATATAAAAAAGAAATATGTCATGCTTACCTCCTATATATTCATTTAAAAACAAATAAATCACGACCTTACCATTCTTTTGAAACTTCTTGATGTATGAATCCTCCAACCATTCGACAATATTGTCATGATATGGGTCATAATGGCATGGAAGGATATAAGTAAGTTTGGAAAAATTGTCAATATTATGGGACCTGACATAACCATCGCCCAAGGCCAAAGTTCCCCATCCTCCTGACAATTCTCAAAGTGTTCATCAATTTCTTCACATGGAGGATCTAGAAAAATCATGTGATTCTTACTTCCTATATATTTAGGTAGAAAAAATGTAGGCACAACTTTATATTTATTATGAAGATTTTTTAGATACGAATCCTCAAGCCATTCTAAGATCCTGTCATAAAAATTAAGATGAAAACTATGACTTCGAAGAACTAGATCTGTCAATGGGGAACACATCATAAGAGGATTCATGACATCAATTAGATTACTGGTTTGAACACTTCCTTTGATGAGATGGATCGTTTCAAAATGCGAAGCATAATCATTAAAGTTTGAACTAACCAAAGAATGAATATGAAATGTAGAATATTTGATCTCCATGAGAATGAGTGCATTGTCTTTTTCAAAAATAAATCGTGTAAAATCATCTTGCAACATGTATTTTTTCCATGCGAGTGATGAAAGTGAAAGAGCGTCAAATCCGACTTAATAAATGTTATGTTCAAACTTAATTTCACCAAATTTTGGCATATCGAAAAGATCTAATTGTGATGGAAAAGAGTAAGATACCATGGGTAAAGTATCATGTCCACCAGAATCTAATAAGAGATCGGGATATAAAGAGTAAAAGGAATCATAAATGAGCACATGAAAATAATTTATTGAGCTATGATATTTAACAATGGTATTCTCAATACATTCCTCTTCACTTTCCTTAAAACTTTCACTCTGTTTTGTTGATAAATCCTTCAACATAATATGATCGTCTAAATTTTCCTCATGTATGATAGACAATTCAAAACTTTCATGAAAAACATGTAATCTTTCCCGTGGATAAGGTATGATTTGTGGATGAAGGTTTAAGGTTTCTTCTTCAAATTGCATATTTACATCTTTAATCAGTTTCATAGGAATGTTAGAATCCTTAATATCATTTTCATCACCTAAGTGTTCTTAAATAACTGAATTTAAGTACTGATTAGAGAAAGAGTTAGAAGAATATGGAAATTCACCTTGACCCAACATCAAATCTTGTTCCACGATGGTCGAGGACTGAATATACAATGATTCAGAGGAAAAACCAATTTGAATGTCAATAAGAACATTTTCAATAGATTAAACCTCCCTTGCTTGTTCAAAATTTTCAGATGGATTCATCTCATCCTGCAAACAAAATTCTTCTCACAATTGAGTGATAGGATTTGCAATTGATTCATCATTTGCAATTGAAAATGGTTGGATGAAAAGGTCACAAACATCAGAGAGGAGATTTAGTACAAATGGCATGTCATCAAGTTGAAACTTATAGAGAACATGATGGATGCTTGTTAAAAATACCTCTGCAGATGAATTGTCATTGATTCGTAAAGCCTAAAATTATTCACATAATTGATTGTAATCATATATTTCAAAAGCATCTAAAAATTCCTCTACAAATTGAAACCAATCAATAATGTCATATGTTGGAAAAGACTCAAAACATTGTTTAATCCGACCCATAAAAGTAAAAGAGAACAATCTACATAAAACCTTTAATTGAGAAATATCATGCTTGATGCATTTACAACAAAACTTGCTAAGATGGTCTTTTGCAGATACATTCCCCCCACCATCAAAGGTGAGTTTGGAAAAGCGAGAGACTGTCATGTTGGGAATATCAGGTAATCAGAAGTGGAAATCATGTTCCAATACAATGATTTGGGGAGCCATGGAAAATTAAATAAATTCGAAACAAAGACTCTAGTAAGTATAGCTTGTCAGTCTGTCATGCCTTCCAGTGCATTTCAAGATGACACAAAAGAAGAATTTATAAATATAGAATTATGACAAGATGAGGAGTAAAACATTTAATCATTAAATTTACCTCGGCCCTCCTTCTAGCACCATTTGTTGATGGGAGTTTATGACATACCATCAACTGGAAGGGAAGATTTGGACTGAGGTTGCCTATTTAACCTAAGTCGTTTGGGATAATCTACCTTGACGGGCTTTATGGCTTTGTTAACCAACTAGGATTCTCAAATAGTTAAGAGATGTAAACTAACTAAATGTGCAATTAACATTAATATAATTGCTTAGCTAATAGTAGTATTATATACAATATATATATACAATTACAAGGTTTAAAATAAAGCCTCGTGAAAATGATTCGTTTTCAACTAATGGATTGGAACAAGATGAAAAATAAAAATATTATAAAATTTTATACTATAAATGACAAGATAATAAACAATGAATGAATAAGATTGTAAATGATATAACGTTAATGGACAAAGCATTTAACGTTTAAATAATGTAATCATTATCCATTCACAAATCAACAAATCAAAGAAAATATAAACTAAATAACCTGACGCTGATCAACAATACTAAGTTATATTTGTCTTTCTTTGTTTGTATAAGATCCTCTTAACCCGTGTCAAGTATAAATATATGACAAAATAAAGAATGATACTTCCTGAAACAACTCAAGGAAGTCTTTTAAGTTTCAAAACAGATCTATAATGACAGAAAGACAAATAAATTTTATCTCACGTGACTTTAAAATGTCCAATAGCTAAAAAGTGAAATAAACTCCAACCCTTAGCAAGTGGTATTATCAACTATCCAACATTATACGTAAACTCAAAATGTATCATTAGATGACCAGTCACAGATATTAAAGGAACCAAAATATAATGAACCATATAAATGAAAACATAACATGAAAAATTATATGTAGAAAAGTCTAAAGCTAGTTCAATACAAATAAAGTTTAATATTCAGAAATTATATGAGAAATAATATTAACATTGCACAGTATACACAAGGACAAAATACAAAGAGTAAATTGTATCCCATATAGTTTCAGTATAATAAGTTCATCATAAGGTCCAAAATGATTTTTTGAGATAATAGACTCTTAAAGATTGAAAAATTTATACATAAATGATAGCAATTAACCATGTATTGATAAAATAGACTAAAGATAATTTAAATCAATGCATAATCAATTACTCAAAGAATATGAAGATATTATAATGAAAAAAAAAACAATTTTACTCACAGGACAAAAGCCATTAAGCAACCTGGAATTCCATATTCTTCTTCGAAAATACTAGACCATTCTCCCAAAGATTCCAACCATCCATTACTCAATTTGAAAATAAAAACGTTTACAAAAGAAATAATATACAAAAAGAAAAAGGATAAAAATTGTCCTCTCAATTTCCTCTGTTGCCTTGTCTCTGAACTTTCTCATATATTTATGCCATGAATGAACAGTCTGGGTGTCACTAATAATTTTCGTCACCTAAAATTTTCCTCATAAAGAGACACAAATATCTCTCAAATTGTTCATTTGTTTGGGAAAAAGATCACGAGTAGGCTAAATGGGTCAATTCTGCAGATGGGTTTTCAACCATTTCTTCAGATTCCTTACGGTTTGGCTACAATCAGTCCCTCAAAATCATTTTTTTGTTCTTGAACGCATTTCCAAATCTTATCTGTTGTTTCTCATAAATTATTTGAAGCAATCCATTTTTTTTTGGGATCAATTATATTGAACGTATTTAGATAATACAATAAAGCCATGATCATATCCCTACCAAATAATTGATAATAGTAACCTGTAAAACAAAAAGAAACGAAATTAATAACCTAAAAATTATGAATAAACAAAATCTAGAACAATAAAATTAAAATGAATTTAAACTAACTATCAGTTCTAAACAAATATTGTTTATATTTTCCTTTCAAATATGATCTTAAAATTCTAGAAGCTTCAAGTTGATAGAGAGGAGAAAAATATTAATTTTGGGTTTTCACAAAATTAAACAAATGATAGTTTTTTTTTTTAAATGAGATGCAAACTGAAAAAAAAAAAAAATTAATTAATTAAACCTACCAAATGATTTTGTGAAAAATGATCGCTAATGAGAAAAAGACGAAAACATAATCATAATTTAAATGAAAGTAAACAATTGATAAATTCGTTTAAATTAAGATTTCTATGTTTGTCTCTCCCTCATTCAAATTTGATCAAATGTGAACAAATTGTTGGTAGGTTTACAGTTGGGAGTGAGCTTGTCATTGATGGAAAGAACAACGATGGAAAAAAGGCTCGGAAGACATCGTAAGTCCATACAGGAGGAGCACACAGATGGAGGATAGATCTTGGGCGTTAGATCCGAGCATGGGGTCCGACCGTTGTTGGATCTAGGAGAACCTTCATGTTCTTTAAAGTACAAGGAGAATCAAGATTACAAAATCTCGAAAGAAGGAGGACGTCCATCTTCGGGTAGGACACGTAGTCACAAATCAACATTTCGTGGATTGGAAAGTCAAAGGAAGGAGGTGCTCTAACCCCTCGAACTCGCGATATGCGAGATTGCGAAATGATCTGGACCCTCAATCCAAGAAGGACACGTGGCTAAAGATCATCATTTCGCTGACTGAAAGGTCAAAGGAAGGAGGTTCCCTAACCTCTCAAACTCGCGATATGCGAACTTGTGATATAATCTCAGTCGTTGGATTGAGGAAAAATATGGACTGTCGATCCAAGAAGGACACATGGCGAAATATCATCCTTTCGCTGACTAGAAATTCAAAGGAATGGCATTCCCTAACTTCTCGAACTGGCAATATGCAAAATTGTGAAATAATCCTAGTCATTGGATCAATGACGAATCTGGGCTGTCAGATCCAGGAGGTGAATGTGGAAGACCACGCCAGAAAGGAAAGGTCGAAGACTACGTCAACAATGACACATGGCACGATTAGACAATGACAAGTTTCAATATGATTCGGCATTTTAGGAACCTAGAAATCACAATTTTGAGTGACACGTGGAAGCCACACGGATCATGTCATGTCATCGAGTGGCGTCATTCTGGGAGTTTAGTTTCAATATTTTTAGCATCAACACTCCCCCAAAGTCCCAAAAGTTGAAGTTCCAGGGCAAAGGATAGCTACCCGATCACTACGAATCGTGGACCATTGATCTGAAGAGAAAAGCGCTCAAATGGCTAGTAAGTGGTCATATCTCGTGGTCACATCGTTGAGAGATGGAGAGCAAAGCTAGAGAAGTCAAGCTCTTTTTCGGAGTTCGTGATATGGAGATTCGAGAAGACTCATTAGAGAATCCCCGAAATGTGAAATGAGAAACGCCTTTTGGCGTAGGCTGTGGTCACCGCTGGTGGTGATGTGAGGGGAAGGATCTAGCGTTTGCTAAGCTCCATTTTAGCGATTGTAACATGGGAGACTCGAGATGCCTCAACATAGGATTCCCAAATTATGAATTGTGAAATCCATTTATGGATAAGAGATTGGTCATTGTCAGTGGTCACGTGAATGGAAGGAGCTAGCATAGCTAGGATCTATTCTAGGTATCGAGAATTCTAGAGGAAGGATTCAAGGAGACTCATGACAGAATCCCCGAAAAACAAGTTGTGAAACACCTTTTTTATTAGGCCTGTGGTCACAGCCAGTGGTCTTTTGGAGAGGCATCCTACGCCTGGTGCTAGTCCATGTACGGATCATTCATGAGGAACCGTTGATCTCTAGTTTCTTCTTCCAGCAAGATCTCAACTGTTCAAAGACTCCAACAGCCAAATAATCCATACTTGACTGGCTGTAACTGCCAAAGAGAAGTGATGGTGTCTGCCAGAGAATTTGAAGAGTCTTCAGAGTGATCGACAGAGAAGACGAAGAGTCTTGAGGCCACTGCCAGTGGAGTGTAGAATCATGATAGAGTCGAATAACATATGGAAGGTGGTTGAAGACTGTTACAACAAGTGAATCCAAAGGACCTCATGATAAGTGTGAGTGATGATGAATGTAGGAACGACATATAGTGGAATAGCGCATGCAGAAGGCACAAGGTTCACTGAGACTATAAAAATGGATAACAGAGAAGGGATTGTGTTGTTGATATTGTGAGTAGTGCATGCATGTAGAAGCATGAGGTGTAGTAGTTGAAGCATAGAAGAAGAAAATAACATAAATGCATATCCGTGAGAAGAAGAGAAAGTTGAGGTGTGCATGATGAGACAAAGGAGAAGATCAGAAAGTTGAAGAGGATGCAAGCAGGAAGACATTGATGGAGGCAGAGAATAGCAGCATAGCAGAATGATATTAATCCTAGTAATCCAATAACAACTATTGAATCACTGTAATAAATTCACAGAAAACAAAGTATTATATTTCAGGGTGGATGGGAGGTTCTAGGGAGGACTGTTGTCCTCAGAGTTTCAAGAAGGTTCTTGAATGCAGGGAGTTATAGCTTCCATCTGGTTGCAGCCAGAGAAACTAGGGTGGCAGGGTGGTGCAAGGGAGAACATTGGCTCTCTGATATATAGGTCAGTGCCTATATGACTGGAAGTTGGTGCTTCCATCTAGTTGGTGCTGGAACATTCAAGGAGTTGGTACTTCCTTCTAGTGGTTGCTAGAGAAACTAGAGAGTTGGTGCTCTCAGCAAGTAGTGTCTTGCAAAAATGAGGTGGTAGTCTTATTATTAGTAGGTGCTCATAAGAATGATAATGTACAGAAGATAATTATCATATAAAGAAGAAGAGGTTTTCACCCTTTATGGGTTTCCCAAAGATTGTCTGTCTCTATACTGTATACATGTGTGATTGATGTTGAATACTTTACTGATTATTTATTATGATCATCATTGAGAGTTCTGTAATGAATTTAAAAATGGATATAATTGTTTAATCACAGTAACAACTAATTCACCCCCCCTCTCAGTTTTCCAACACAAATGTCATAGAAAATTTGTGTCGCAATAATCGTTCTTCCTATAAAATCATTGTTATTAATCCATGTCTTCAACCAAGCCATTCTCATAACAGATAAATTCAATAAGGAAGAGGTAATAACAAACTCCCAAATTATGAAGCTCATCCATCAACATCAAAACTCTGTAGAAAGAAAAACGAAATGGAATTTGAATTTCATTAAATCCAAACAAAACAAAACAAAATAATATAAACTCAAACCAACCTCGAAACAAAGAAAACCAATACCAATCCAATCAAGTCAAAGGAAAAAAAAATGAAGAATCCAAGTAAAATTTCGAGGGACCCTAGATTTTGATTAAAAATAAAGAAGGGGGTTGCTGGGGCCCAACAAGTATTTACTATGGCATTGAAGTCAATAATCCTACTAGCTCAAGGTACTATTTCATTTGGATAGTAAAAACATGTTTTTTTTCTCTGATCAGTCTACCCCTAGGGTCTCATCATTTTTCCATTCTTCTTTCTCAGAGGAACTCCACTCCAAGTGCTGAGACAACTGAGACGTACTCAAATTAGAAGGTCAAGGTAATATATTATTTGGTTCTCAGTGAATATAGATGTTGTATGGTCCATCAATGATGTTGTTTTATTTGTGTATTGATTTAATTCTAGCCAAGATTTGATTTCAGTCTGTTTTTATGTTACAGGCTCATGCTAGGTTGAATTCGTGGCTTGAGAAAACAATATGCACACTTAACCAGAGAGCATTAAGGTAAACATAATTTGGTTACTAGTGTGAAATATTTGGTATTATTTTTACATGGTTCATATCATTCTATGACATTTCTACTATGGATTTCATCCATGGTTATTTTCAAACCCTTGATGCGATAAGAGAAATGATGGCCACTATAAGCCATGTACCATAACCATATAATTTTTTTTCATTTAGATATTAACTTGGAGAAAGAGGATACCAAAACCCTGTGTTCATAGGTGAAGTAGTCTCAGATTCATTTATCCTTGTATCTATATATAGGTACAATCGTTTAAACCTACTATGAGGTATCCTTTATATACACATTTGGATTAGTTAGTTATTATTACAGTGTGCTTAACCACAACGTTTTGAGTGCAATTGTTTGAATCATGGATAAAATATTTTTGGATTATATTTATTAATAAGAATATCACCCTCTTTATTAATGGTCGTCGGTCCACTCCTCTTCTGATTATGAGAGTTAAATTTTTTTACACAATTACCCTACACTGTGTTTGATCAATGTCTTGATATATTTTTTGGTCATAATATCATTGTGTTTGCGTCTTTTCACATCTATTAGATATATGTTGTATGTAATTGCAAAGGGTTTAAATACCTGTATAATGTTCTTTACAAATAAAACCAATATTATGAAGTTAGTGTAATACGAATTCGACTCCAACTTTGAGGGTTCAAGTGTTGTTGCGACCCTCTATTTATACTATACAAAGATTCATGTTTATCCGGTCTTCACTTCAAAATTATTTAATGCATCATTATTAGTTAAAATAAAAAGGGTCTTACTCTTTGATCCATGCCCGATATGTAATATTGTTAAGCCCTAATATTGGCTCATTACCCCTTAATTGGGGCATATTATATTAGTAATGTTATTTTATTTATGTCGGCTTTAGGCCATTAGTTGTAATTATACCTCCTAGTCTCCTATATATACCAAGGAGGCATTTTCATTTTGAATCATCAGGTACTTGAACATTTAAGTGGTGTAAAAGGAGGTTGCCCCCTCGAAGAGGCTTATTATATGAAATTATCTCTTTTTCAAGTCGTTGAGTACTTTTCCTGAGGTTTTTCTATGCTATATTGATGTTTGGTTCTTAACATATGGTATCAGAGCTCAAGGTCTTGGGGTTTCACTGCTACATCTGAGAGACCATGGAATTTTCTCTATAACTGTTTTTCTACAATGTTTCAGAAGGAACGACTTGGAGGATATTTAGTATATGGATCAAGGTACGTTGGGTTCAATATTCATCTCCTGAGGCCTTATACATTTGGAGATACAGCCTGTACAAGATAGGGTTCTGGAATCATCTGGAAATGAGTCATTGCAGAATTTTCGCTATAATTTTTTTTTTTGTAATGTTTCAGACCCTAAACTCTAGAGGCCATTTACATAAATTAGTAAGGTATCTGTGGTAAATATTTCAGCTTCTGGGTCATCTTAAATTTGTATATACACCTTGTGTAAGATAGAGTATCTGACTAGTCCTATTGACTAGTCTCAAGAAGGTGTTCTTGGTAAAACAATCATAACTTCTTCATAGAGTATCCAAATTGAGTGGGACGGGTTGCATTAGATCATGGACAGTCTGTAGTATTTTGGGTGTGAGTTTCAGAATTTTATATTAATTATTTTGTGCAGGGCATGCTATACAAGTGAGATCTCCTGGAAAGGAAAAAACTCGGCAAGTTGTGAGGAAGTTATCGTAAATTCCACTTGGCACATCCAATTTTGATCAGACCTGTGGCATTGTAGAGAAGAAATATTAGAGAACTACCTAAAAGAAAGTTTCATACCCAGAAGGGCCGAAACTTGGGAGATAGAACAAAATAAATATTGTCTAGCAGAACCGCCTCAAAATCAAGATTCAAAAGTGATATTTGGCCAACATGCCACCAAAAAAGGGATCTTCTACACCAAATAAACCTCCAAAAAATCATAATTGGACTCTTGATGAAGGTGAAGAAATGCGTAGGGACATAAATGAACTACAAAATAAGATGGATTCAATGGAAGCTCAGTTGGATACTAGGATGGATTCAATGAAAGCTAAGTTGGATACTAAGATGGATTCAATGGAAGCTAAGTTGGTGGATTCAATGGAAGCTAAGTTGGATACTAAGATGGATGGCTTAAAAGGGAAGATCATGGAAGTATTGAGAAATTTCATAACAGAGAATACACCCAAAAGTGAAAATGCATCTCATGAAATTCATGATGAGGACACAAGGAAGGTGAATCAAGAATGGAGAAACTCCAACTTTGGTTTGAAGACCAACCACGTCCCTAAGATTGATATGAGGAAGTTTGATGGCAAGGACCCAATCACATGGATACTTCAGATGGAGCAATTCTTTGATCTC